>OZ038507.1:47685822-47988336 GCA_964036315.1 Acanthosepion esculentum
TGTCCTTTTCACTTCCGGCTTTCTAAGCATTTTAGAACAGTCTAGTTCAAGGGAGAAAACTCTACAGAGCAAAAAGTTACAGACAAGAAAAAATATATAGCATTTACGTTTACCATACAGAATTTAATACACCTTAATACACGGAATTTAATACACTATTACTTGTGGATGGCTAGTAATGGTTGTAGGCTTTGTGTATATCTTTTAGATGAAAGTGCGTGTTTAATATATAAACAAAGATAGGAGAAGCACACCAAAAACTTGAGTTTCTGCTATGGACGTTTATTTATTTTATGTTGATCGTATTGAAACAAAATTAAATGTCTTTTGAGTATTAAGCATTTCTGAACCGAAAAAGGAAGACATTTTTGGCTCAAAAATAATTTATGGGAAGTAAGGATAAGAACAAGTAAAGATGGTCAAGCTCAATTCAGCCTCGCTGAATCTCTACTTCCCGAGTAGGGTTGCTGAAAATACGTCCAAACGATCTTGTTGAAAAGTGTAAAGTGAAAGATTCTATCCTTTCCAGAAGTGGAGTTATAAAATCGCACATGTAACCAGAAACCTTTCTGGTTTTGTAGAGTAAGCGGAAGTTAACTGTTTCAAAACAAAAGATCAAATGGCTAAAATAAACACACCACGCAAAGGCTCTGTCGCAGTTAGCTCCTCCTTAATCCTTCAACAGGGGTCTCTCTCTCCCACGAGTATAAATACTGACTGACCTTTCGCCTCTTCCTCTTTTTACGGCTTACGATGTTCAACAACACGCCCACGTGTGTCGAATGTGGCACAAGGCCGTTTTAATGTCGGCTTTCCGTAGGCTCGGCCAAAAAATGCCCGTAGAACCCGTATAAACGTGCGGCCAGCTGTCTCGACTCAGGCCTCGGGCCGCAACATCGCGCGTGAGGCGAGGTAAAAAAAACTTTCTCTTTTTTTTTACTTATTCCAATATGTGACCTCTCACACATACAGCGTTTCCCATATTCTGGGAACACGCTAAAAACAATACACGCATTCGTACGGACACTCAACACACTCGCCATAACTTCTCCATACAACACTCTGTAACCCTTCATGTCATTGTAATTTGCTATTAATATATATTTGTTTGCATACATGTATATCGGTCTTGTTTGTTTCTTTATCTCCTTTGGACTCCATTATAGTCCAACATTCCTATGTAGCTGGACCGGCCAGTAGGAAATCTTAACCCAGAGAGATATCTCCTCACATATCATCATCCTCACTTTCACACCCCGCACGGTCCTCTACAGCTCCACGCAGCCTTTCTGTTTCAAATTAATAAGAATAAAGAATAGCCAATGAACCAACTCTCGCCAATAAATAAACATAGGTTTTTGGAGCCTACGCGAAGCCATATAAACCAGACATCCATTCAATTCGGCAGCATTAAAGAGACACGAGCCAACCTCGTCGTCCCGTCTTTCTCACTTTGACGTTGTATCCCAACTCTTTGTTCTCTCTTCCTCACTGAAAGACTATTTTCATTTCCTTTTCAGTCAGAGAGAACTTTTTAAATACAAACTTTTATTTCTTGATAGTAGTTACATTTAGGATTTTGTGTATTTTACGTTAAATAAATAGCGTCATTTTATTTGAACACGCACCAACCCTTTCATCTTTTATTCAACCATCAGTGACTCATAGAATATTTCCCCAATAGTTTCTTTATAACTTGCATCATGGGAAAATGAATTTATTTATTTTTTTATTCTTTATTATTATATTTTTTTCATATTCCCACATACTAAGTGTAACTAAAATTTACCACAAAGTCACGAGACTCCCAACGAGGATCGAGCTCACTTTTTACGATCTACAAGTTCATCTTACATCACGACGATGCACCTTGCACTAATGGTTCTTTACGCATGAACATAATCTATTATTAATTCAGCGATCTCAGCCACCATCGAAATCGTTATGTGTCGGTCACTTCTGTCTCTATTGCGTATTCTTAATTTATTTACTCCTTATTAGTTTGTTATTGAAGTAAAAAAAAGGGGCCCATTAATTACCATGCGAACTACATTCTTATCTGAGCACTACAGTTGGTCACCGTTCCCAACTCTTTCCCCTGCCCTGTTGCACTTTCTGACCGTGTTGGTAGTCATTCCTTAACAAATAAACCTTGACTGGCAAATTTGAAATAAAATTATTTTGCGTGTTGAGAGCTGTGTAGAAATAATGGGCGATCTTAAGAAACGAAAATAATCGTTACTTTTCTACATAGTTTTAAAGAGGGGAGTATGAAGTATATAGATAGGGTCCATCGCATTCCAACACATTCACAAACAGCTGCACACACACACACACACACACACACACACACACACACACACACACACACACACACACAGAAAGAGTAATCCTATTCTCTCTGTAATACTTGTAATTAATAACATTAATTCCTTCTTTCTGGTTTACTTGTTAAACAATTGACTTTAAAAAATTGAAAAATTCCGTGTTTAATGATTCAAAATGATATTTTCTTGTTTATACGGTGGAATAATGGATATCGGATCGGATTGAGGAATCGAAATGTCGAGTTCGAATTCCGTCTAGTTCGTTACATTCACTTACGTGCAAATAGGAAAGGTTTGAATCTATCTCTTCTCACAGCTATGGGTAAATAGCAGGGTAGACTGTATTCTATAGCCTTGGATGTCAAGCTGTCTAAGCGAGGGATAATTCTGAATTCAAAACCTCCAACTATGGGTTAAATAGCCCCACTAAGCGTATTGAGTATGGCTAGAAACTTGAAGACATGTTTATTCAGGAGGGAGTTCCTCCAAAGGAAGGCCCTGGAACTGTATTTGGTTATGTATATTAGCTTTCATCCTTGGTACTTATATTTTCTGTTAAAAATATTAGCTTCAAGCAGTGGCAAAATAAAAGTTATGTCGGGGATAAGAAAAACTGAAATCTTACCTACTTAATATTGTTTTTAATGTCATGTCTCTTCAAGGCGTAAGAAATCATGGCTGTCCACACATTCCTTTTTATTATCTGTGAATTGCCATTCGCTTCTCTTGATAAAGATAGCGTAGTGGTTTTCCGTTGCTTTTTCACGAGTTCAGAGTTTTCTTTCTCTCAGACTGGCTAGTGATCCCATTCTACCTTGCTACTGAACCAATAGCTGGTGGATGGGGTGGGGAGCTGGATTTATGTCTTTTCTAAGGGCATTAGTGCAAAAGTAAATGCAACAGGCGAGGACAGAATTTGAGCACAGTTTACCTTGTTATTTGATCCTCTGCTTGATGGTTGCAAATTGGCCAGGAGGAAGATCTTTTTTTTACAGCTAAAAAGAATATAAAAATGAACTACGAATAAACATGATAGACTGGCTGCACTTTGTCTTCTGTGTATAGAAAGTGACAACGTACACTGCTCTCCTTTCGATGAAATAACTGATTATTAATAAGTAATTATTTTCGGCAATGCTTCATTGTAATTATTATTCATTATTAATTTTTCATTCATCTTTCCTATTTACCTTGCTTTTAATCGTAATTTTCAGATCGTTTTTCTACGTTCCACGGTGCTTCTTAAAATGATAATTGCTCGGAAATAAACTCCGGAAGCCTTTTTCTCCTGAGCAATTTTTAGCCATCAAGTAGGGGAATAATCATAAAACACCTTCTCCATTTGGAAAAGCTTGATGAATTTTGTTTTTGTAGATTATTTGATATAGAAACTTGTGGTTGACATCTTCAGCGTTTGGATAATTTTGCTTCTCATGAACATGAAAAAATTTCAATTCACTTAACAGGTTCCAATCAAAATTCTCAGGATATTCTTGAATAACTACTGTTACTGCATCTCACCTAGTTGCTCCTCTGAAGAATGGAAATCTGCTAGAAACTGAAATTTCTCTGCAACTGAATTATATACTATTGCCCTTTTAATCAAGTTCGTGTAAAACGCATCCACAATAGGAAAAAAAGATTTGATTCTGAATTTATTTCTTGGAGATAAGTTCTTCATTTGCGTTTGAATGAAGTTGTTTCATTTCGGAAGAAAGTCTTTAAAACTTAATGTACCATACGGTTGTCAAATTATTTCACAATTGCTGTCATTATTATTAGGTTGGTGCAAAAATAATGTCGTTTTTTGAC
This sequence comes from Acanthosepion esculentum, assembly GCA_964036315.1. NCBI lineage: Eukaryota > Metazoa > Mollusca > Cephalopoda > Sepiida > Sepiidae > Acanthosepion > Acanthosepion esculentum. The sequence goes on from OZ038507.1 coordinate 47,689,962, forward strand.
GTTCAACTTATGTGAGAAAAACGACATTATTTTTGCACCGACCTAATACTATAATTATTATTTTTTGTATTAATGTTAATGATAAAAGATAAATAATAATATATATATATATATATATATATATATATATATATATATATATATATATATATGTATGTATGTATGTATATATATATATATATATATATATATATATATATATACATATATATATATATATATATATATATATATATATGTAACTATACTCGTGTCGAAAAACCTTCGAATTTTTGATTTAACAATAACCAAATCAATCTCGAAGGGAAAAAAAGGTTTTAAAAAAGAAAGAGCTAAGAACATGAAAGTATGTCGAAAATAATCGCACAGATACAGGTTCAAGGCCCAAAGAAAAAACCCGATACGAGTAAACAACTAACTAAAGAGCTCGATACAAACGTAGAGCAAACCTAGTTAAACCTAATGAGCCAGACAAACCTACCAAGGTTTCACTTAGGCAGATCGTCAGGGTCAGCTGGCTCCCTGACGATCTGCCTAAGTGAAACCTTGGTAGGTTTGTCTGGCTCATTAGGTTTGACTATATATATATATATATATATATATATATATATATATATATATATATATATATATATATAATTTTTGATGGTTTAGTGTTAAAGAATAAAAACTAATAATAATCTAAAATATATTTTAAAAAATTAGGTTCCGGAAGGTGTGTGGTCCTAAGCTTATAGCTGTGGCCAATACTGCTTTTGTACACTAAAATCATGGCCAAAATGTCTGTGTGTGTCCTGAGGGTGTTTGGCTCCCAAGGGTGTATGGCCCTCAGCGATAGCTTATTTAGCTTGTTGGTGTGGTCACCACAGGTGTCAACATTTAAATAAATATAACGAAAAGTTGAATATTTACTTTAAAAATGATTCATCACAAACGAGATCTAATTTTTGTTTTGGCATATCATTATGCACGTAAAGGTAATCATTTTCATAACATTTTGCACATGAAAAGAAGTTATAGGTTTCATGTATTTAAAGAGAATTATTTTTTTACAATTATGTTCATCCTGGATAAGCCCCAAGAGCCACTCGAGGTAGAGGGTTACAGAGTAAGAGGCACAGATTATGGGGATATACGGGGATGGTAACGGTTAAACTTAGACTTAAGATTGTAGTGACCGGGGAAGCATCTTCTTAGGAGTCGGTTTCACAAATCAATAGTTTGTGGCAAGAATCTGATCGAGTGGAACTTACATCTCACCAACGGAATACGAATGGAATGACGGTGGTTCACTACAATGTGCATGGCGGATCTTAGAAGTGAAGGTTAGAACTGGTGGAACAAAGGAATGTAATTTATTTGAACAATTTCCATGAAAATAGCGATACAACAAGCAAGAGACTTGTGAAACTGCGTCTGTGAGAAAGGGGTTGTAGGGTGGAAAATAATTAATCACCCACAAAGACGCGTAGACGCTTTTGGACTCTATTGAGACTAGAAAGTAAAGAGTGTTTGTGTATATTTTAGGTGTGTGCGTGTTCACATATGGTAAATAAAGAAGTTCTTAATGTCTCTTAAGTATGCCCGTTTTCTTTTTGGTCATGAGTTAGTAAATGATCGAGCTCAAGTCAGCCTTGCGCAGAGTTGGAACAACCAAAGGAATGTGTGTATTTGTTTTCCCTCTGGAAAGTTTAAACATGGTTATTGGATGTTCGTTTTCTTTTTCTTGACCCAGAAGTTAGGGTAAATAACATCGTTACAATGGTGGCACTCAAGTCACTCTTGCGCTGAGTTGGAACAACCAAAGAGAAAGCTTGACTTACTTCATAGGTGGAAGTTTATAGAAGACATGTGTGTTGGAAAGTGGAAAGAGAGTTCGGTTGTCAATGGACCGGTGGAAATTAATATTTTCCAGTGGGAACGTTATTACCATGTTGCTCTACAACTTCAAGCAAAAAGAAGAAAGACATTGAGGTAGGAATTGTTTGCCTTTTATATACTTCAACAACGCCACCAAACGGTATTTTTCGAAGCCAAGTGTGGTAATCATATTGCCGGTTCCTTTACTATGAGCATCATTGGAAAATATATTTCTTTTTTTATTATCCATTATTATTATTTTATTTATCGATTTTATTTCATTTTCCCACAAAGACTAGGCAGCTCCTGCCAAAATTTGATTTATCCAAACATAAAAATTAATCCAGTTAATTTAATTAATACAAAATAAAAATTTCACTAGATACCAGATTTCATAAGATAGTCGTCCCAAATAAGTAGAGCGAGTCAAGTTTGCTTCTTTTAATCATAAACATGACCAATCCAAAATGGCAGAAAGGAAAAATAATGGTATGCTCTGATATATGGAGGCAGAGAAAAAGAATTGATTGTTAAATATTTACTTTAAATTGCATAATTATGTAACATAAAGGAACATCTGTCTGATCATTTTAAACAAGATTATTTAAATTATCCTTGCAACTAATTTATGCATAAATAAATCTATAGGGGTCATTTTTAAAGTAACATTAATTGGTTATTTTCGAAGTTTATAGATTTAAGCAGTGGCGGACTGGCCAGCTTGTCCGATGGCAAGGAAAACCCTGACGCACTATATCAAATAAAAATTTAATACAGAAACAAACACAGACAACTGCTTTAGTAATAAAAAGTAATAAGAACGTTATAAAATCATCTGCACACTATCAGTTACTCAAGTCCAATGTGAGAGGACATTTTCAAAGCTAAAGATCATAAGTTTAAGAAATTCGCTACCTGAAGTGAATTTGGAATCATACATGTTGTTATCCATTGAAAACGAATTTTTAGATGAATTGGATTATTGGCAAATTCAAGCAATCAACTAGTGAAGACAAACGATTGCTTTTAATTTGTGAAGACAACGATTGCTCTTAATATAGTGAACTGCATGCACTGCTCTATTTTGCTTTTGAACTATCTGTTTTTGTGTAAATTGTGCAGTAAACTATTTAAAAATATTAACCAATTATTTAAAATTAAAAAATAAATAAAAAATTAAATTATAACATTCTGCATTTACATTTGGTATCTACTGCCAGTAATATGTGCAATACATGTACACTGTCATTATTAAGAAATACACATTTCTTCACATAAAAATTAATTGTATCCTTTTTTCTATATGTATTTTCAGAAAATTTTATTTATTTTTTATGAAAATTAAATGATACCATTGTAGTTGTGGGTGGGTCCACTTTGTCTCCTGGCAATCATTATTTTTAGACCCAGTCTACCACTGGATTTAAGTAGGAAGTAAATAATTAAGTAAATACATCGAAACTACGGAGAGGCGTAACAGTTATCAACACGGAAAGCTGTAATCAACGAACCGAAATCGAATTAAGAGTGACGCTATTTACGTTCCGCAATGCAGCCGGCAACCCGAGAAAAGGCGCAGCGAACAGCGCGCTGTTTCACTGGAAAATATCTTAACAATATATCTCCTTGTTATGACTGGCAGAAAACAGATTGGAAAATAGATTGGTGCTAAGCCATTTTCACATGATTACCTTACCAGTGGTTTCGGTAGATTCATAAAAAAATTACCCCCCTCCGTTCTCATCCTTAACAGGGATCAATCAAAATGGAATGAATTCAAAGCATAAGTAAAATAATTTGTAAAATGTAAACGATGAAAGTAAGTATTAATGGTTTTTATCTGTGATTGTTGATAAAAATCTTCGTAGATCAAGTTAGAAGGAAATATGTGATCGCGAATCCGAATTAGTTCTATCACGTTGAGACAATAATCAAAGAAAAGTAACCCCCCTCCCAAAAAGTTTCTTTTTTTCTGAATTTCTGGATGAGGAGTTATCATTATTTACACTATATAGTGTAAATGAAAAAGTAAGGCTGGGGGTGGGGGACATCGAAAAGACATAATGAAAGGTGAGACAATGAAATCTGGTATGGCTGATCGTATAAAGAGGTAGTCATCAGCCCCCGTAGAATGAAGGGAAATACAGAATAATGAAGAACACTGGAAAGTTTGACGTCTGAAAGTATCAGCGCATATGCTAGGCTATGAGGACCTCCTTAGTAGGACTAGCATAGAAATAAATACAATATGGGAGCCGCTAATAAAGAAAGAACGACAAATGATAGTAAGTCTTTAACCGCAGCAGCACTCAAAACATGACTGTCGAGCAGTGTGTACTTGCACTCAGTGGAAACGAGCGGGCAATACTGAACATGTTGGAGTTAGCTCCTCCTCAGTTTCCTTAATCCTTCAACAGGGGTCTCTCTTCCCTGGATATAAATACTGGCTGACCCTTCTCTTTCTCTGTCTTTTTCGACTCCGGCCGCAACCGTAAAACTTTCTCTTTTTCACTTAGGTCAATATGTGACATCTCACAGATACAGCGTTTCCCATATTCTGGGAACACGCTAAGGACAATACGATCACTCAACACAACACACTCACATAACTTCTCCATACAAACCCTATGTAACTTTTCATGTCTTCGTGTATTAATATATTTGTTTTTACCCATAATATATATTTGTTTACTCATGTATATCGGTCTTGTTTGTTTTCTTTGTCTTCTTTGGACTTAATTAATGTCCGACATTCTGATGTAGCTGGACCGGCCAGCAGGAAAGTTTAACCTTCTGATATCTCTTCACACCATCACACAACGGTCGACTACAAACATTACTAAATAAAAATAATAACTAAGATATCTCTAGACATGAGCAGTGGAAGAAGAACGTAGATTATATAAAAGGTCGATTTCAGAATTTCCTGTAGGTTAACCAGATCGATATCCACCAGAGGAAGACCGGGGAGCACAACGGCTGAAATGTAATGATAACAACAACAAAGATGAGGACAATAGTGCAAATAAAAAGTCTCTTTACTAATAAACGTGTTGGAAATGATACTTAGAGGAAACTGTTGTTAACCAATTACGGAAGACGTACTGTTTCTCTAACAAAGTAATTTATTTCTTATGTTGAAGAAAATTTTCATCTTTAAATAAAGTTTATTCTTAGCAGCGCCAATGGAACGATAACAGGAAGGAGATTTTTACTCCTCGCCCAACTCCAGCTAGGTTCAAAAGCATCACCACATATCGAGGTCCTCTTTTAGCATAAGTAGTGAGATTGTATTCATCGCCAGCTTGCTAGGCTTGTCGCGTAGTTTATAGCATTTGGTATTCTTAAGCGGCCATCCACCTGCGTACTGACCAGGCACAACGTTGCTTAACTTCCTTGATCGGACGAGTAGTAGTGTTTCAACGTGATAATAACGAGGAGATAACTCCTTTTTTTTGCAATGAATGACAAATATCAATATGGAGTGAAGAGGGAATTAAAACTCTACGAAAAGCCATATTCAACGAAAATATAACTGTAAATATATAAAATGACCATTATAAAATACATAATGCCTCTAGATATATTCGAACTCTCTGCCTTTCATTTACAAAATCATTCGAGTTACAAAGGCATACGGAAAACAAAGTACATGTAAATTGTAAATTGATAATGATTACTGTGGTGAAAAACTTAGCAATTTTGTTTCGCAAAACAATTTACAAGTGTAATGAGGTTGATCCTCAGGGATTACCTCATTTACAGTAGCCATGTGATACAACTAAGCTAAATAACCATCTATAAAAATCTTCGGCCTGATCCAAATCTCAAAATGTGATCAAAGCACCAAACGTCAGGGGCTTCTTGTTCGAACTAAGAACCTTTTTAGCATCTCCTCGTACAACTTATTAAAACCAGCGTATTAAAAACAGTGGCATATTTGTTATTGCTTTTCCAAAATCAGCCGTTAAGATAACCGCAGTTGTACAAAACAAAAAAATACACTCAAGGGTTCTTAAATTCCGTGCATACCTCATCTTCCATCTTTGCTTGATACTGTGAAACAAGTAACATTCAGGCTTAGTTATTTGGTATAACTGTAAACGTTGCATCGACAAACTTCTGGTTGTAAATGAACCTTGATGATTAGGCATCAATGCGATGAGTGGCACAGATAACAACTCGAGAGTTCAAGATAGTGTCATTGCCTGCTCATTTCAGATAAGTGAAATCTTTTTATCTTCCCTGCTTTTCCAAGCGCTGATAGAGCACATCGTCTCTTTGTTGTTTTATTTCTGTATTTTCTTTCAAAGGTCAAATAGCACATGATGACCTTTGGGCTGTGAGAAATGAGAGTATCGCAAATATGATACAATAGCCACACTTCTTAGAATATCAGCCACGATTCACTCCAAAGTAGTTATTTTTCTAAGCGTAACACATAATGCACATTGAATGGACACTCGGTAAGGATCGAAATCAATGCACTAACAATGATTAATGAGATTAACTTGCATACTATTCCTCTACTGCAGGCGCCCTAAATCCATCCCAAAATATGCAGAAATGTTATTAAGCCTTTAATTAACCCAAATATATTCTTAAAATATTAAATATATACTTTCGAACCTTTCTTTTAGGAGCAGCTAAATCATTAGAACAATTACACTAACATCTTTAAGTCACTCGGTCGAATCGGTAGTGCCGGAATCAACACTTTTGATCCGAGTGTGTGGACGTTTTATAGTAAATATTTATGGAACATTTGTTCCGCAAACAATATTGGCGGACTCATGTGAGTCCAGGTATGAATAAAAACCCAAAACATGTAATTTAAAACAAACAATAATTAACGCATGTTATTAACAAAAGGAATTACATATATACACAATTGAAATCAAAGGAAAAGACATTAAAACGAGCGATAAGAGGCGCGGTGGAGTAATGAATTGCGGCTTGGATTGAGCAATCGGAGATCCGAGTTCGAATTCCAGTCGAGTTCATTATATTTACTTATGCGTTAATAGCCTTGGGAAAGATATGAATCCATCTTTTCCCCCTCAGATATTGGTAAATAGCAGGACAGACTGGGTTCTATAGCCTTGGTTGGCAACCGGTCTAAGAAAAACTCTGAATTCAAAACTGTATGTAGACCTGGCGAAGCACATACTATGCAGCTAAGGAAAAGATCATTTGGTCGATTTGTTAAAAAAATAGAAATGTGCTTGTTTGTGTGTGATACACGTGTGCGGGTGTGCGAGGATCAGAGAAGCGAACGCGGCACCGTTCTTTACGTTCGACTATAAGGCCAGAGGAAAGAGAGAGAATATGTTTGCCGTTTTATAGACTTAAATAACGCCACCTAGTGAACGCTTTTGGCTAAGCCAAGTGGGGTAACCCACAGAGTTAAATATGGTGTAATGTACATATTTCATTTTTTTTATTTCTTCTCTTCATTCCCCAAATTATTCCTCTCTCTCTCTTTGCAACTCAGTATCCTACGCGTAACTAGTTTGTCAATACTTGAAGCTGAATTACAGGATATGGAAAGTAAGCGGACCCTAGTCTGTCTCTAGTCTTTCTACATGAGACAGTTTGTATATCCTGCTATGAAATAGGCCTATTTTTCTTAGCTGGCTTCGTGGATAATGACAGAATTTCCTACAGATACATCAATATCAGCAGTTGGTGTTTTAAGCTTGGCAAAAGCCAAGGATTGATTGTGTGACGAACACATTTATCCAAAGTCAGGAGTATAAGCGATACAAAATGTTCCTACATACTTGGAAATTGGTGCATTCCTATTTTTGAGAAGTCTACCTGAATTGAATGATCTGTTTATCAAATGTTCACCTATTCAAACAAACGCAGCCATATGAGTAGGTACATCAATGAATTTGCAGCCTAACGATGCGAAAAGTACTTTACACAAAAAAATATTTATTTTAAAAAAATAATCTCCTTCCTTGTCAACGCACTTAATTCAGAAGGGAATATTAATCACATCGATCAAACATTATGCAGTGAAATGTTCAGATCAAAATTCAGCTAATAACTACTTGTCAGGCTATTGATCTACATTCGTTTATGTACGTGTATGTATAAATAGTGATCTTCTAGTAAAGACGCCTCGCTATAACGCAACAGTTAACATGGTCGTCTCGCTACTGTAGTTAATTCGATACTTAACCTCTAAAAAGACAAACACATTTCCAGATTAATAACTGATATGAGTTTATCCGGAAGAGCAAATCTGACAACAATGATGAAATATTAAAACATTTGTTACTCTGACCTTTTTTCAGAAAAAGAAACATTACAACTGTTTATTCGTTTTTGAACAACCGTGTGTGTGTGTGTGTGTGTGTGTGTGTGTGTGTGTGTGTGTGTGTGTGTGTGTGTGTGTGTGTGTGTGAGTGAATGAATGAATATTGGAAGGAGAAAACTGAGAGAATTAGATTGATTGAGAATAAACGAACAGAGGATGAATGAAAAGAGAAAACACGAAATGAAAGGCAGTAAAGTAGGAATGATTATCTGACAAATTTCCGGAGCATTTTTAGTAAATATAAACCAAGTTTCCTTTAGATAAATTTAAGATCTGATATGATAGAATCATCCGTATTTGCTACTCACACCTGTGGAAGAATGCACTCTTCTCCCAAACCAACTTTAACCAATCAGCACTTCACTTTTTCAATCTTGACTTCTCATTGGTCCAAACAGCACAAAAAGTGTAGCAAGTTGCGACAAATCTGTTTTCCCGCTCACCGATCTGGAGCCAGTTTGAAACCCAGGAAATAAATAAATAGGATCGTTTGATCCGATTCAAACAGTCAGTAACACAATCTTTGAGAGATGCCAACTAACTCCACGCGTTTCATTACACTGACCCAATGAACTTTTCGCGCGTCAAACTGCTGACTCAATAATCACCATTTCTCTCTCAAGAACTCAACTTACAATTTACTAAAAAAAGTGATAACCTTCACTACCAAGTAGTAATTGTCAATTAATATCAATCCAGTCCAAGGTGAATAACTCCTTAAGACTTTAAGCAAATATTTACGACTATAACACACATACACACTAACATCTGAACACACACAAATGACATTTTACCCTGCTAAATATAATTTGTTTAAATTTATGGACAAACCTGAACTGTAAACTCTTAAACATCAAATCTTTGCATGGTCATTCCTTAAATGTTTGTCTAACACATCACACTTCATCACTTATCATTAATTCACTCTGTGTATGTCAAACGTATATAAATACATGTTATTTGTTGAAATCTTTAAATCCATTGTTTCTCCATGATTTCTTCCAATTGATTTGCCTTTAAATGCTTACTTGTATTATTTGTTGTAGATGCATGTTAAACGAACACGCCCATTTCTAAGCCTTCATGCAATTAAACCTTCTGACACATCCAACTCATCACAAATCCGCAACAGACATGTCTAAAACAGAAATGTTTTGTAACTCTGCATCCTTTCCTATATAAGTGTCAATAAATTCTATATGTTATTTTAAGCTTTGACTGATTACAAAGGAAAGAAATCCGGGGCACGGAAACGTTATGATGGATTATGATACTAGCTTCAACTGAAGGAATAGAGATTAGTGATGTCGAAAATGAAAGAAACAGATAACAGAACCCACTTGTTATATTATTTTGTTATTATGCATGAAGTGTTTACGATAGATACACAAATATTTTGAGCACTAAGCAGCAGAGCGGTGGCAAGTAAATCACTTTCAGAAACCGTTGCTCGTGTTTTAGTCATCATTGGGTACTCTACCACTGTAATGTTGCACCAGAATAAACTAAATATATATATATATATATATATATATATATATATATATATATATATATATATATATATGTATGTATGTATGTGCGTTTGTGTGTTTGTGTGTGTGTGTATTCAATCACTCTGTATGTTGATTCTATCAATATAGATCATTCCTGAGGCCATTTTTGCTGTATAACACAATCTTCAATAAATGATATGATTTCTGCTGCTAATATTGATTTGACCATTATCTTGACTTTAGAAGATTTCCATGTCAGTAATCAAGATGTCATTTCTTCATCTACAAGGAAAAAAAACAGTTGATCCTCCTTGACTACCCTAACTGGAAGATTAACAAAGCTTGTATTTGTATAGATCCCTATATTTATAGTATTTGATTTATTTTGAGAGATAACTTGAGCACTGAACACTGATTTATTTTGAGAGATAACGTGATCACTGAACAAAACTGACAAATAGCAAAATGGCCAACAGAGAGTTTCATGTCAGCAAATGAATTGAGATATTGAACAAAACACCTCAGTTTTGTTCTTTCATGCAAAATAACTGCACCATCTTTCTGATGCTGATGATATCTATTCATTTTAATAAGCTCAATAATCTGGGTTAGGAACACTTTGAAGTCACCATTTTTACAAATACAGTTTCATAGTTGCATATGTTATCAGAAAATAGTTTCAAGAAGGGACTTAGAGACAATTTGCAATCACACAGTAGTATCACCATATAAAATAGAGAAATTTTTGTTTTATAAATAATTCCCTTGAAAATAATCTTTTGAGGCTTATTTATTCCAAAATGACATATTTATTCTTGCTTTTATTTAAATAGAGTTTAAATAGCCAATTGTTTTAGCAATAATTATAATTAATTGATAAAAAGGTTAACATAAAAGAATATTATATTAAAACAAAAGCATTTTTAACTGCAACAAATTATATATATATATATATATATATATATATATATATATATATATATATATATATATATATATAACACTTAAATAAGCGTCGCATTACTGCACGTTCAAAAAAATTCTTAACTGTTAATAATAGCACACTTTTTAATAAAACATCTTTCAACAAGTGTCACATTCATTTTCGTCTTGGAATTTTACCCCAAATTACCTTAAATTGAGAAAAAAAATAACATCTATGCCTGAGGATGGTAAATTTTTTTACCGAAAGTACTTGCAAGCAATATGGACCGAACATCTAATCCATTGTACAGTTAATAAATAACAAGGATCGTGTCGTTCAGCGAGTGGTCAGTGAGTTAATACCTTTTAATCTGTTAACGAAGTGAGTTCGCCATTAATTACATTAACTTTATTGTGTTGCAGAGGACCGAAAGTTGTGAGTGCCAGTCGACCGTACAACTAAGAAAGTGGACACAAAGGCAAGGATAGGTGACGACAATAGCAAAGAAGGATGACAAAACACGGATGGTCAGTTGAAGACGATGGGTATCGTGTCTTTATTTATTTGGTTAGCGTACGGTAAATGGTGAGACGCAGGAGGTCGTGTGTCGGGATGGGCGCTGGAGTCGGTAGCTGGGCGTCAATGGCAGTAGGCAGCTGGCGTTGCGATGTTGAGTTGGATGTTGAGGTGCTGACGTTCCGGTTGAGTCATTGGTTCGACGTTGCAGGTGCGGACGCTCCGGTCGTGTCGACGGTTGGAGGGTGATGATTGCGGTTGCTCCGGTCGTGTCGACGGTTGTTGTCGAAGTGAGTGTCGAAAAAACTTCCGTAAAAATTACTAACAATAGTGTACGGGAAAGGTTGGTTTGTCGTCGCAGGTGGGCTTTGCTGGTCGTCTGGTTTGGTTAGCACCGTTGGTCGGCAGGTTTGGTTATTGTTGCTGGTCGGCGGGTGATCACTACCGGTTGTTGCAGATGGCTGCTGGCGTCGCGGGTTTGCCGGTCGAGTCCGAATATTGAAACCTCCCGTAATAATTACTAACAATAGTGTGTACGGGGAATGGTTGCGAACGACGTGCGGGCAGCCAGTAGGAGTGGCATGCCGAGAGTCAGAAGTATATATATATAGAGAGAGAGAGAGAGTGTGTGTGTTACAACTAGCGTCCAGTTGACAGACGAAAAAAAATGGGAGCATAACTTAATACATAGCCCGGGGGCGGCCTCAAGGCCAGGAGCCTGTGCACCAACCGAGTCAGAGCCGACCGGTCAGTATCGTGGATTTACTTGACCTCCCACAGGGCCAGGTTGTGACACAAGGTCGGGTTTAATGTAGGAAGGGAGGGGGTCATAGCTAGTCATAGCTGGTCTTAGCTGGTCAGAGCTGGTCAAAGCTGGTCATAGCTAGACGTAGCCGCGATACTACCAGCGCAGGGACGAATCCCTGCGACCGGCCTGTATCAGAGATCGAATCTCAGCCAAAAGGCGATCGTCCAGCGAGTAATCTGAGAACAGATACTAGGTATCTACTTGACCTCCCACAGGGCCAGGTTGTGACACAAGGTCGGGGTTTAACGTGGGAAGGGAGGGGGAATGGACCCGCGTTTACACCCGGGCCGCAGTGCTTTGGCTTTAGCTTGTCCAACCTGGTCTTTAGCTGGTCATAGCTAGTCTTGGCTGGTCTTTAGCTGGTCATAGCTTGTCAAAGCTGGTCATATATATATATATATAAGTCTGGATTTTGTTCCGTTTTTGTGAAACGTTGTGCAACCATTCAAATGTTTTCACCCATATATTCTAAAATTCCCAAGATGAAAATTGCTTTTTCAGGTGTTTCAAAAGTAATCTCTCAGTGTCTCTATGAGCGAGGTATTCTTTCTTCAAAATACATTGCAGTCGAATAAATAAATTCACATTTTTGTTACAGTTTCATGGTGAGTTTTAGTTATGCGAGTTACGTGTCACATAGACATTTTATATTGCATTTTACTTACTCAACTCTCACGAGTTGCCTGGGGTTCCTCTTGAACTTGTGATAACCATCATGTTTCTTAAAAATCTTAACCAAAAGTTGTGGAATGGAACTCGTCTAGCTTCTCTACGCATCTTCAAGGCAACTGTCATAACTTGGGTAGACAAAATGGTGGGTGTGTGCATTCCCAGGACCTCTATAATTCCAATTAAACTTGCTCCTTGATTTTAAAAAAACTTAAAAAATAAGACTCAGCTTTGGCATGATCATCAACGAAGCACACCGACAATCTTTCAAGATCACGGCCTTCGACTTGACTCATCCATGCTTTTCTCGTCGCCAGCTGTGTGTTCGTTGTTGTAGGGTTAGATCCCCAAATAGCTTTTTCATAAAGGCATCCGATAGGAGAACTAATCTTGTTTACACCAAATTCCTGTCAACATAAAGATCTATATCACTTGTTTTGTATTTTACATCATGATTTTTTTCAGTAAGTTTTTTTATTTGTAAATAATGAGGGTTTTTTTTCATCATTTGCTATTTTTATGGAAGATGTTTTTAATTTGAAGATACTTTCCCTGATCAACGATATCGATCTCCGATCATTACTATTATTCGAACTCGGCTCTCCGATTTCTCATTCTGAGCCGCTATCCATTACATCAACCGCACATCGAGGCGCTAGAGGAAAAGATTCAATACGGAAACACATATAGCCAATTTATAACACAATTATGGTCGTCATTATACTCACAATAGCGCAATCGGAATGTATAAAGAACAATAACTTTATTATTAGTGTTATAAGTCCTTGATCTTCCACACGTATATAGCGTGTTATCTAGCGACTAAACTGGTAACCTTTGCTGACACGCCTTCCCGACTCTGAAACTCTTAACTCTTTCTCAGTAGGTTAGAGAATGTGAGTTTCACGCCACTCAATATTTGCCAATGTCGACTCGATCCATTACGAATATATGTTGGAATCGAATCGACAAAAGACATTTTCTAACACATAGTCGTAATTCTCAGATCTTGTAAGCCAATAAATTCAATAGCTTATGCGTTACTAAGTATTACGCATACGTGACATATTGTCATGTGTTTATCATTATTAGATTGCCTTCTCTATTTTATTATTAAATTGCCTTTCATATGTAGTGATTATTGGTTTCTGTATATGATGCCGTGAATTTATTTACTATAACTCCTATATTAAACGCATTTAGTATAGCATTTTTTCCACATTTACATTTTTCTTTGTGATCAAGACAATCTCCAGCATCAAAGCTTTAAATTCAAACTCGGTTTTATTGATTAATCGAACGCATTATATATTAGCATACAGAAAATTAATTGCTTTCTCTGCATTTATGCTTCCTTGTAGTTTAGTGGTTTTACAAACCACTGACTGTCAATTCATCCCAAAATTCTCAAAAAGTTCTTCATCCAAAATTATCGCAATTTAACAGGTATTTGTGAGGCTAAGCCATAAAGCATGGCATAAAACCACTTTTCAGGAGTACACATTACGGAATGAATTTATAAGTGATTTTAAAACTGGTTTGTAAAACATCATTGTATAATACACACATATAAATTTTAATATTTAGTAAATTCTTCGAATAGTACCCCTACTGTATGAGCAATAGGTAGTATTCTTGTCACACAGACCAACACCAGTGGATAAAGTCATGTGACAGAGAATGCTCCGTCGTAAGAAATATATAAAATTTCTCGATGATATATAATGCCGTTTTATTTCAGTGAATAATGCACTGAGTTACTCGGAGGAGGAAGTAGGGGGGGGGGCAAAATTAGAAAGAAGAGAAAAAAGAGATGGTGAAAGAAAGAGAAGGAAAATATAGAGAACGAGAGGATGATGTTCAAATTTTATAAGATAAATTGTAATAAGTAATAAATTGTAATAGGCTTATTCCTCCATTAAGGAATTTAGATGATTGAGAAGGTAGATTACGAAAGAGAGATAAAAAAGCTGAGCGTAAATTTGGGAAAGAAAGAAAGAAAGAAAGAAAGAAAGAAAGAAAATGGTGAAGAGGGGAGAGTGAAGGAAAGAAGGCATTGGTAAATATTTGGAGCCAATGAAGACTTTATAATAAAAACAAAAGAATCCTTTGTTCACACCTTTTACACATGAGCGAAAACCGTCGTAAGAGTATTTTATATACGTGCATGTGTAATTGAACACGTGCGCATGTGTAAAGAAAAGGTCTTAAAGTGCGGTGGTGAGAGAGCTGATCTCACAATCCAAACTCAATGTGTCCATCTTATAGTGGGCGTTTTTTAATCTTTTAACTCCAAGCAAGGCGATAAAGCTACTAAGAGGCAAAGGGTTACTAAGATGAAAGAAATTGAGAAAACGTTATTGAGGAGAAAGAACAATAAAAGAACAAGATTGAAAAAGACAGAAGCAGACGATTGACGTTGCATTTAACATTTTCAAGATCAAAGATGACAGAAGAGTGTGCCTCATTGACTTATTTTTGTACTAAAGTTAGCACCGTCCCCAAAATATGAACTTGTAATGACAAAGGCTAGTGTTTGGCCAAGTTAATAACTAGGATTTCGGACGCTGATTTTCTAGGCAAGCAGTCATGTCCTCTCCACTTTTTAAATTAAGGCAACAATACCTTCCTACCCCTATTTGCTCTGTTTTATTTTATAACCGTACTAACCGACACTTAGTAAATATAGACAGAGAGATGACCCGAATACGAAGTGAATCCATACGCGGGAAGAGTAGATTTGAAGGGATTTATTTAGATAAAGTTGAATATTTCTAAACGCTATCAGCAAACTTTCAAGGCAAGTAAGTGTGTAGACATTCGCTGTTTGAAACATTGGTGCAAAAAACCTTCTTAAACTCATTTCTCTGTTTAAATTTAGTCTTGTACAGAATTCAGTTAATCATAGTAAATATTCATACGATGTGAAAATTTGAAACCAAAAAGAATATTTCACAAAATATAGACTTATATAAGCTGGGACAGATAGAAACACATCTACATTAGGGCAGGTCGATTTTGGAACCATGGTATTGCACTCAATTTAAAAGTTCGGCTTTGACATGATAAATAATGACACAGAATATTTTTCAAAAATCGTTATAATTTTTTTGAAGAAACTAGTTTGAAGATTAAGTTTAGGTTCAAAATTGTAGCGTTGGGATTTAATTCCGGTGATCAGTGAAAGCCTTATAGCAAAGCGTTATAAAATTTATAATTTGCTGAAGCTTTACAAATTGTATCTGGACAAGATGCATGGAACAAGCACATTATTACTAAATCCTTGTGCCATCAAATAAAACCTTCATTTACTTCAAAGGGAAATTATACTGAACAATTTACCTATATTTTGATGTAATATATTATACGGTGCAGTAGTTTTAATGTGATTTTCAATAAACAATGCAAATTTAAAACATTTTGTCTTATAATTTGAGCCCAGCAGTATTATTGTGTTATATATACATTTATCTATTCTTTGTTTTTATTAATTATTATCAAACAAATGATCTTATTCACTGAGTAGCCTTTTTAGTAATATTTTACAAGTTTTTACAGTTTTTACTTATCGAATACAGTAAAAACAATCTGCATATTCTGCTTGTGGTGATTCATAATTAGAATTCTGGTTTGAATATTTTTCTATTCAGTGTATCATACAAAAATATCAGTAACGTTATTTGGATTTAACATTTTGAAGTCAGTTTGTAAGCAAAAACCTGAGGAAATTAGATATTTTTGTACATTTTTTCAGGCGACATTTAAAACTAAATGCCCAAAAATTAATAAAAACTATGAATTTAATTTTTGGTGTTATTACTTATCAGATCAAAGCCAAGCAAGTAAGGCGTCGTTCTATCATGTCTGATGGCGAATAGGTCTGGTGATCGTGCCGGCTAAGGAAGTTGTTGAACATGTGGCAAATGAGAAATAAATAAAGCGAATCCCACTGAAACAACACATCGACTTCCTGTTGCAATAACATACATACATGATGGATGTCAACCCGTTAAACAAGTATGACCATCGATGGCTTTAGTTATTGAGAAAACAACAATGGTTCTTGAAGCCAGCAAGTGGTTTGCAATGTTTATTACAGATGTGGCAAACTAAGTTGTTTTGTACGGGTGCTAGCCTGTTTTGTAAAGTCTGTTCAGCTTGCTCGTGCGTTTTCATGTGACGGGTGAGACCGGAGCGGTTTATGCAGGTTTTCTGACACGTCACGCATGTTGAGTTAATCCCAGCACAGTAATGATCATAATTTCTGAAAGAGATGTAAAAGGTGATGTGATTACGGAAATTGTCTGACAGCGATGACCCGGTTCTCCAGCTTGTGTGGCATGATGCAGAGTCTTGTTGCCAGACATAGCTTCCAGCAGCCAATCTCTTGACCCAGGGTAGCACTATCTCCTCAAGGCATTTGATGTAGGCTCCCGTGTTGAATCTGAGAACCTCACCAACAAATTCAGGAGCTCTTTTCTTATCAGAACGATGAGAGTGAGTTTTCCGAGCTGTCGTATCTTCGTAATTACCATTAGACTCATCCAACTCTTTCCAAATACTCTGAACTATCCTCAGATTGACACACAAACACTTTGAAATGTTCATATTTGAGCGTCTGGCGCGAATTCCAAGCAGTACAGCATGCCATTTTCAAATTTCTGGCGGAGTGAATTGTGTCATAGTGCTCTTTTTCTCATAGCCGCTGTCCAACTAACCCTATTTTACTGTGCAGTCGACAAAATCAAAAACATACAACGCCCATGCAAGAAATGAAAAATATAAAATGGCGACAATTTACCCACCGCAACCTATACATAAAATATGTTAGGTTTTATTTTGAAAGTCAATGTTTTCTTTATAAATATATCTTGATAAAATTTAAAGGATATTCGAGATCTATCTGTGTTGGGCTGTGTGGGCTAATAGGCATCGTCCACAGTGAGTTCTTGCTACATGGCTAGACGATCAATCAGCACGTCTACAAAAAGATCCTAGGTTGTTTGCTTCGTTCAGTACGCGAGAAGAGAAGAGAGTTGTTGCAGGACAAATTGTAGCTGCTTCATCACGACAATACACCTACTCACAATGCCCTGAACATCCGGCAGTTCCAAATCGAGAAGAACATCGCCGTACTGGAACATCCTCCCTATTCACTCGATCTTGCTCCGTGTGATTTTTTCTTTCCTCCGAGCTCGAGGAGATCATCAAAGGGACCTGTTTTGAAGGCACAGAGGCCATCAAGTAGGCCAAACGATGGAGGCGAGTAGCATTCAAGAAGAATCCTTCCAGCAATGCATAGAAGCGTAGCAGAGAAGGGTTGAAAAGTGCATTAGACTCGGAGGGGTGTTAACCATGTAATTTGTTGTTTGGAACTGAAATAAATTGTTTGTGACACCAGTCCCGTTACTTTTCAGACAGACCTCTATATGAGCAAATATATCGCGTACGTTTTAGTTTATAATAACTTTCTGTATTAAAATTATTTATAATTACTCTCTTTGGAGTGGGCAAGTTTTATTATGCAAACAAACTAAGGGCAACATAATTTTTATCTAAATAAATAAACGGCAAATTCTGTCTGTCTGTGTGTCTGAAACTCCTCTAACTCGGGCCACACTTGCTCTACATAGACATATTATACCTTTTTGAAATCGGTCCTTCATCTGATGTTTGAACATACAGCATTGGGTTTTGTATCCGGATGAGGAGAGAACAGTTAAAAATTAAAATTTTAAAATAACTGAAAAAAAAAGTCATTTTAAAAGTAATTTTAAATTTATATTGAGTTTAAAGTAACGCAAAAACTTTATGAATTTAATTTTTTTTTGCTTTAAATTCGGTTTAAAATATTTCGAAAACTTTGTGAATTAAGGAAATAAATTTTATTTCTTCAAAATGCCAAGGAATCAGAGTTAAAACGAAATGTTTCGTGACGTGATGTTTTGAAGCTCCACAGAGTTTGTGATATTAAGAACTCAGTTTTTGGCCTGAATTGGAATTTCGGTCCAAATCAGAGTTTCGGCCTAAATCGGACATTTGATCGGAATTGGACTTGAATCAGAGGTAAAGCGAGGTTTTGAAGTTCATAGAGTGAATTGAGAAATTCAAAGTTTTTATCTTCAAAATTATCATTGCTGTTTTCTAAGCTGGACCAGAGGTTCCTTTTGCTTGGGGCGGCGGCCTAATTAGCTCTCCACAGGAGCTAGCTATAAAAGTCCGCACGGAGTGCGGCTTTTAAGCTATTTTTTAAACAAATCGAAAAGATATAAGCCAAACAAACAATGCTATTCATTTTCTTTTTAAATTCAACATATTTTAAAGTGCCTTTCTCTGATATGGAACATGTTGTATTTAAAGTGGGTTGATTCTTTTGTAAAATTGTTTCAAGTATTTTGAGTATGTCTTTAATAGTACTTTCAAGTCATGTAACAACAATAAAATAAAATTAATTATCTACAACAAAAAATTTAAAACTGCTAACCTTACCCTAAAAAATAACAACACACCACCAAAATCAAAATTACAACGAACGAATATTTATGAGTTCAAATGCCGCTTTAAGGAACTGTGTTTCTGATCAAACCGAATTCACAAATAATTACATCAGTCCCACGACAACGTGCCTATCCAGACGCAGTACGTTACGCCTATTCGACTACAGCTTCATTAGAACCCATTTAAACACACACATTTACCAGACTCCATCCGAAACATACTAGTAGAAAATACAAACATAATAACCCCACCCACAAGAAAAAAAGATTAAAAATAATGGAAGCTTTAATAATAAAAAAGAAAAAACTAACACTCAATAATATTAACTACGAACAGGGCCACAATGTGCTGTGTTCGGAAAATAAAACATCCCTATAACTTTAGAAACATACACACAATCCATACACCCAATTAAAAAGCAAAAATAAAATCATCTTTGATAATGGCTAAAAGTATAGCCGAAAGCGCTCCTCCGAATTACAGAACATATGAGCAGTTTCTACACACTCTGTGTCCAGAAAAGAAAACACTTGTTCGAACACAAGAGAAATTAAATAAAAAGCCAACCGCAGTACCTTGTCCGTCGTCTTTAATGAAATTATATATATATATATATATATATATATATATATATATATACACACACACACACACACACACACACACTGGTCGCATACTAAATACAGATTTATGTACACACATAGACACATTTTGAATAGTTTTCCATATATCCATTTATTTGTATACTAACATCTTTGTACAAACATTGTCCTTGATATATAAAGATTTATATATGTTTATTCCATATAGGGTTAATACAAATAAAATTTATCACTTCTCTCTGTCATATTCTGCACATCGACTTCAGAGTTTCGTAGACTAACATTTCCATAATTGTTCAGTCCACTCTTCAGGAAGTTTCAGAAATTGACCGCTATTTTTCTCATATTTCATTATCTTTATACTAATTTTTATGTAATTAATTTATGCGCTAGTTGGTATACTCTTATTAGTGGTGTTAAGTTGATTTATTTTCTCTTTTTGTGTGTGTGTGTACGTGTGTGTATACGTGTGCATGTGCGTAGGAATGAGGTCATTCGTACACTGCATGTGTTCAGCGGAGTAGATTATCTGGACTTTAGTGCACAGACTTGTAAAGCATCAGTTTGATTTTTTTTCATGTCCTGTCACAGACGTGATGTGCCATCGCCTTGATTAACCAGCAACAGAAATGCCTGGGCTTTTACTTAAAGATAAAATCACACGAAAAGGCACGAAGTATGTAGAACTTAAAGCCCTTTCCTTTCATCATATTCCTTTTCGAGACTGAAAGGGACGTAAAAAAAGAAAACATCAAAATTAGATAACAGTGCATATATGTTGTGTTGATTTGAAGAAAATCAACTTTAACTACTGATCTTGATAACATATGTGCAACAGTGTCTATATAGAAGATTCAGTAAGAATCGAACGTACTACCAATAGTATCCGAGAGTGGATTATTACCAATCACTGCAAAAAAAAGCGCAAAGTAATATTTTTAATTAGCATATTTCGGAAAACACGTAGTAGCAAAAGCGAAAATAACAATCTTTTATTAAAATGTTAATTAGGAGATAAAATATTTTAATCTTATAATTGGAACATCACTTTTAAAATGTAACAAGATCGGTTAAAATTAATAATCATTAAATAAATAAAAAACGAAACGAAAAAAGACGGTATTATTTTGAGTTGACATATGGGCGTAACACTTAAAGCGAGATAGACGTGGATAGCCAAGGAAGTGGGCGTGGCTTTTTGGATGAGGTACATTTGTCTGTCGGTTAATAATATCTTTCTGACTTTGTTTACATCTGACAGAACTGACGGAATGGGCAATGGGCAAACACGCGTTCGTAGAGTTATGAAAACCATATCCCTGGATAGAGCCAGTTACCGGCTTCGACATGGAGAGAGCGAACAGCTTCGGCACTATTTAAGACCCCAACAGGTACAGCTCATTAAGGACACTTGGAACATTCTAAAGGAAGACTTGGCATTCATTGGAGGCACTATTTTCAAAGAGTAAGTAAGGAGTACATTTATTTTGGGACTTGTTTCCTTTTTTATCATTGGTAATGTTAGAAGAATCCCTTCATATTTCTTTTGAAACCACACTTCACTTCAATTTCTGTGCAAGGCAAAGAATTACAATGAGAGTAACTTCTTTTTCTTAGTATTATTTACAATATTTACATTCTAAATAGTGTTGTCGTCTTTGTTGTTATTATCAAAACGTTTCGGCTGTCCTATCTTCTGGCCTTCTTCAGGTGAGTGTCGATCCATGTGTGTCCTGATAAATACCAGGACACACATGACACTCACTGGTTGAGAATAGACGAATACACTCTTTCCACAAGTGTTTGTGCAAAAGTAGACTCACATTATGTCACCAAATTCACTAACTAACGTTTTAATCCACTAGGTCAATCCGTTTTTTAGTGTTTCTATGAAATATTTTTTTACAAAGAAAATAGTTGAAAATACAAGCATTACTTAACTTCTGCAAGTCCTGTTGACTTAAATGTCACCTTAACTCCTTACTGATTCACAAATAATTCCGTTAGCGTGAAAAAAAACTATCATTCAGTGAAAATAAATAAAGCCCCAAACCAAAATTTTCATAACACTAAAAGGAATGTTCAGAATATGTTGCTTTTTCCGCGACCAGGGAATTGCAGAATATATGTTAAAGTTAAAGTAAGCAAGAGTTGAGTAAACAAGAACTGGTAGTCAAAAAAAGAAATTCTTATACAATAACTTATTGTAATCCTATTTTTTATTATTGTTTTAAAATCATTTTTTCACTTTTTAATTCTTTGTTTAATATTTTTCAATCCTTTATTTAACGCTTTTATTATTCTATGTTATAGTAATAATTCTATTTTCCGTAAAATGAAAGTGGAAAAAGATCTATAACACGAGGAAAACATTTTGGTCAGTAATTGTGAGGGACCTATGTGCGCATGCGTAAAATTAAGTAAAAGCGCAACAAGTGTAGAGGTATCTAGTAAATTCAAGTTCAATAAATTTCTCGATGCTAAACTATGGTTAATATTAAATTACTTGTTTTGCAAAGCGACTTCGATCCTTTCCATGTGTAATTATTAAAAATGTATTCTTGTGCCAAAGTTTGACCACCCCGACATAAGGTTATCTGAAGTAGGTAGTGTTTTGCTAAGTATAGTTTAGATGTGGCATACGGTCATAAACATGATGCACTCAGTGGCGGTCGAACTCACTACTCAGTCGTAATGGATCTAGCGAGACAAGCTTTCTAACCATTACATCACCTTGAAGTGCCTTTATCTGGAACAGATAAATAAAAACGGTGTACTATTTTCATAGATAAATAAAATAAATACAATGAATCATCTCCAGCTCACTAAATTTATATATATATATATATATATATATATATATATATTAAAAATTATAATATATGCATCACTACAAAATTTGCAATTTTGTTTCAACTCTACTGCTGTATTATCAAGTGATGGTGTTGATAAGACACCTGTAGTGTTGAACCAAAATTGCAATTTTTGTAATGATGTTATAAAATGCATATGTTATAATTTTGAATAAATATTATTTGCTCTACTCGGTATTGAGCACTTTTTAAGAAAAGTGTTTTTGGTTATCGGAATTTTATTCCATCTGTACTAACCGTGTACTTGGGTATATATATATATATATATATATATATATATATATATATATATATATATATATGGCGTCGTAATCCCTTCTATCATACAGCTTCCCAATCTATGATATGGGGATCCCAATCAATGACACGGCCCCCACTCTATTACATCTAAATTTTCAAAAGGTATTATTCATATAAAATACAAATTTTATTGTAACCTAATTATGTACAACAGTGGATCCTATGCAATATAGGTGAACAATTCAATTAAAAAAATTGCAAATAAATGCAATGTATCTAAATACAAATTTGAGACACGTCATAATAGATCATTCCATCTTAAATAAATCAATAATGTTCTGTGGGATTTTTAAAATCAACTTGACATTTTTCTTGTTAAAATGTTAAATAATTTTAACACATTCAACATTATGGATAAAAAAAATAGTGAAATTTATTTAGTGTTTTTTCGAGACTTAGCATGAACCAAAAAATATTCACGGGTTTGGACGAAAAAAATCAGACTTTCATATGTGGGGAGATCAGACCATATATAT
This sequence comes from Acanthosepion esculentum, assembly GCA_964036315.1. Taxonomy (NCBI): domain Eukaryota; kingdom Metazoa; phylum Mollusca; class Cephalopoda; order Sepiida; family Sepiidae; genus Acanthosepion; species Acanthosepion esculentum. The sequence continues at coordinate 47,713,313 of OZ038507.1, forward strand.
ATATATATATATATATATATATATATATATATATATATATATATATATATATATATATCGGCTTAAATAAGCACAATTTTGTATTCATTTTATTTTCTTTTAAGGACTTAGGTAACCTTTCGACCAACACTTCTTCAGGGACCGATCGTTGGCAAAATTAACGGATTTGATCTGCAGATATGCGGAAATTGGAGATAAAGTTGGAAACGCCTAAAACAATTTACGATTAAAATAAATACGAAATTTAAGGACAAGTTGTAAATGAATCAATAAAAGAGCGTAAAATAGAAAAAGAGTTGCTCACTGGCCTCCAGACAATTAAAGGGACCGCAAAAAGTTTTCCTTTTGCTTGCAAAGAGATGGCCGTTGCAATTTGGGAGAAACTGCTTTTAATATTTGTAAATTGTGCTTAGATCTACCCATATGCAAAATAGAGAATGAATCTATCGTGAAACACGACGAGTAACTCTCATTATCTAATAGGTGCTGCCCAATTGCCGAGTCGTGTACAGACTGTGATACACGAATATGATTGCTTGAATGGAATCTCACAGACTTTGGAACGTATTGGTCCAATCTTGTTTCCAATCTAAGACTAGTCCGTCCTATGGACTCAGCTTCGCACTGACACTTGAACTTGGACATTAATGAACTCTTACTAAGATAAGATAGACGGTCTATGGTAAAGGAAGGAAACACTGCATGGTTACCAAAAACGACACGTAATTTGGCCAAAAACAAGAAGAGACCGACTTGGAAACTATGTCGGTTAGAATTTTACACTTTCTACGAAGCCAAGGCAATTTTAGATAAATCGGACACAGACTAGGGCCGAATTCAGGAAAACTACTTAAATTTTCTAACTTGCGTTCCATTGTACGATTAATAATGTTGTCTGGATAACCATAAGAATAAAACGTATTTTGTTTAACTCTTTCTGAAGGGTAGCAGGAGTTCAGATCATTAAGGCCCGATGAACTAAAGTTTTGATTAAATTAATTTTCCTAGTGCAGCGGACAAAAGACTTCTAACTAGTCTAAATGCCAGTAAAAGTTGCCTTAAGAAATACACTAGTAATAATTGTACCATTGTTTCGTTCAACTAGAACATCGAGAAAAGATAAAAGAGAAAGAATTGTTTTCTTCTTCCCCCATTGTGAAGACTAAAGATGGATGTAATGAGTTTAAATATCAACAAAATAGATTGCTTCATTTATATTATAAAATTTAGAAAAGGTGTCGTCAACATAACGTTGATAGACATAAGGTTTCTGATATTCTCAAATAGTAGGCTCTCGTGGTATCCAACAAAAATGTTGGTTAGGGAGGGACCCAAGGGACTACCCATAGAAACCCTGTCAACTTGGGCGTACATAACATCTTCGAAGCTGAACTCCACCCCCTCAGTTGCTAGTTTCATGAATTCAAGAAATAAGGGTTCAGGAATGGAAGCAGGTCCCAGGCAACCTCTGTAGAGAGCATTTGCACATATCTGTGTAGGTTCTTGCAAGGGAAAATTTGTGTGTAGATTAACAATGTCAAAAGAGACTAATATTTTGCCATTAGAGTTTATTGAATAATTTCTGATAAATTTAGAAAAAGTAAATGAGTCTGGTACACAATAGGCTGAGAAATAATCGGACATTGGTTTGAACAACTCTGCTAACCATTTAGCCAATTCATGTTGTACTGAATCCATCATAGATCAGATGGGTCGCAAAGGTACATCATTTTTATGAATTTTTGGCAACCCGTAAAGCCCGGGCCGTTGAGAACCCGCAGGTCTAATTCGGTTGTAGGTGTCTTTGCATATAAAATTGCTTTTATACACACCTAACAACCATTTCTGGAGTTTTACTTCCAATTTATCAGTGCGGTCGTGAGTTGAAGATGAACCAATTAACCAAAACTTAGAAGAATCTCCTAGAATGACATTCATCTTATTAACATAAGTCACTTTTATTCAAAATGGCTACACCGGCACCTTTATCTGGTTTAGTGATGCAAATGTCGTTATGGGTTTTTAAATGTTTAATGGTTTGATAGTAAGCGTGGCGCCACGCAACAATATCACGTTCAACAGGTAAAGAAACATGTTCATATGATATTTCAGAAATTCAAAATTTACAGAACGTGAATTGATTTATGGAGGAGGGAACATGGCGAATAAGCTAAGAAAACATTACTTCAAACTCAGATAAAAAATTCTGCCTTGTTGACATTTCGAGAGGGAATACAAAAAAAGTCCAACCCTCTGGACAAAACAATCTTTCAGATTAAATATATGTCTGTCTAATGAAAAGTTCTTAAAGTCAAACCGTTTAGAAATTAAATGGTTAATGTAATTCTGATCTTTGGCAAACGATCTTTCGTCGAAATTTAATCTAATATTTAATTTAATTTAATCTAATATTTAATTTTAATTTAATCTAAAATTTAATTTAATAATTATCGTGTTTTTTTTTCGTTATTCTAAATATCTAGCTAAACTAGATATTTAGAATAACGAAAAAAAAAGAAAACACGATAATTATTTTTTGATTTTGCCTATAGAAGATCGATACATTGTTTGAGCTGAAAAAGGCAGTTCCATTTGTTTATCAAGCTCATATAAAATAAAAGCTTTTTCCAACTGGAAACTGTAGTCGACTTTTGCTCTTATTTGTCTATGTCTGATAAAAGATGGGACAACACCAAAGGACAAGGAAGCAAGGAGAAATTTTCTTTTGGTGCGTAAAGAGATTAGCTTGTACAATTATTCAACTCGTTGATAGCAGTCCTATGATATCTGATTTTTAGATGTTTAAATAATGTTTTGATACCACAGAATAAATAGATCGACTTAAATAAACACAATTTTGTTTTTTTTTTCTTCTTTTTTTTTCTTTTAAGGATCTAGGTAGCCTTTCGGCCAACATTTCCTCGGGGACCGATCATTGGCAGAACTAACTTAATCGATTTGATCTACAGATATCTCCAATTTCCGCATATCTGCAGCTCAAATATATAAATTTATATATATATATATATATATATATATATATATATATATTGAATACTATGTTCCTTCAGAGTGCAATGCAATGATAATTCTTCATAGATTCCTTTTTTATTATCTGTGAAAAGTCATTCTTTCTTGGGAAAGATGGTAGAGTGGTTTCCCATTGTCATCTCTACGCTTTGGTATTCAGAGTTTTTCTTGTCTTAGCCTAACTGCCACTCAAGGCTAGTGAACCAAGTCTACTCATTTATTTAACCCATAACTGGTAGGAGAAGAGACGAATTTGTGTCTTTTCCCAAAGAGAAGATAACAAAAAAAGGGGTGAGTAGAGAAAGAGAGGGGGGAGAAAGGAAGCATAGAATAGAATTATTACACAAACTATTAGAAAGTTTACAGTCATGGGTGGTATTTGTCTGCTTACCCACTCGAATGTAAAGTGATATAAGGCCGAGTTTACATAGGATTTCTTTTATGTGTAATGTTCCTTTAGGACATGGGTGACCTACACAACTCTATAGCTTTAAACAATGTTTTACTATCTCTCCCAATCACTGTACTGCCATCCATTTACATAAACCCATTAGATTGTTTCCTCGATGTTTCCCTCACAGTATTTCTTGTGTGTCAACATTTCCAAGCCCTCTTTCCTCGTTATTTCACTTGTCTCTTTCTGGTTTTAAGTGTACTTTTTGTTACCAATTTCCTTAATACTTCCTCGTTGCTCACAAGTTCCGTATTCTCAGTATCCTTCTGTAGAAACAAATCTCTATTGCCTCAACTTTCCTCTTCATCTGTGGAAACTGTCCAGTATTCACTGCCATATAGGTCGATTGATATTACATTGCAGTTCAGCACACGTCAGGTGCTAGGGGATAATTCTAGCCCCCATCTCGAAAGAGAGGTATTGCCAGAGAGGTGGGAAACAGCCTCCTGGGACTCAAGCACGTTACGAGGTATGTATACTATTTTCATTAATGTAATATAGTAACAACTCAAAGCTTATGAAGCTTTATTTGGTCTATTCTGTCTAGTACTGAAAAAGGTTTATTTTATTGGGATGGATGTTTAAAAGCGAGAGTTGAGATGAGATATGCTTATTTTATTACCTTAATTAATATCAAATGGCCAAGTACTTTCCAGAAAACTTTATAATTTTGTTCTCAAATCCAACCCATGAACATTGTCGTTTACGGTGTAATATGGATATTGTACTCCTTATTTTCAGAGTTGAAAATGATTATAATATTTTTTAAAAATAATCTTAACATACTGTAGTTTGCAACATTAGGAGGTCTCTAGTAAATATAAGTAAATGGTTGTCTGCTGATCCCTCTTGTAGACGTCTGCTCAGGCACATTTGTTTTTCTGCAACACCCACAAAGCCGAGCGAACCTTAATTGCAGTTTCTGGGAGAGAGCTCATAATCTGGCCTGATCAACAGATTTGAACAAGGCTAGTACGCTGAGAACTTCAGTCACGTGCTAGCACAACCATCGCGGCTTTCCGAACAGTTTCGTCTACCTAATTTCACTTCCGGCTAATATTATCAAGAAGTCATCTCCTTGAAAACCGACCATAGTGAGGAGGGCTAATGTTCTAACTCCTCGACCGTGTACTCATTAAAATATGTCTACTGCATATTTCAAACGGTTTATTTTCAGTTATTTTGGTGCCGTAATAGTATATGTTTTAATTGAGATAAAAGTACTGATTCGAAGAGTTAGGAATTGATTGCGGTCGCATTAGAAGCAAATGTAATTTGGTTGTTACTTAAGATTGTATACAGAATTAATAACAATTTTAACAAAATGATGACAACAGTCATTGATTTTAATGTCAATAATCTATAAAACAATTCTTTTGAATATTTATTTCAGAATTAAAAGTTTAAGCAAATATCGTATTAAGAAAAATTAATCTTAAATTTTATTGATATGATTTATGAAAACTGTTAACTATGAAAATAAGGCCAGAACATTCCCGCCAATCTTCCAAGTTGTTTTGTGGGTTAGAAAATAGAAGGAAAAATATAGAAATACCAGTTGAAAAGTGTCTTAGAACGGAATTTATTTATTTGACAGGGTTCTTCTACTATTCAATATCACCTTTTAAACACCAGATATTTATCAGTAAACAATCTCTGTAATTTGTCTACTATGTGATGCTAATGTATATTCCTTGCTTCTTCTTATTTACGAAAACAATTCTTCTTATAATAATCTTTGGTAAGGAAAACAGAACGTTGGTTTAATGAGTAACGAAACCATCAGCCTGAAAGATCCTGGGGAACATTCCAAGACATTTTGTCTCATTACTGAAAAATATTTTACTTATTAATACGTTTCTAAAAAAAAAAAAAAAATAAAAAAAAAAAATAAAAATAATAATAATAATAAAGTTTGTTTGGAATATAGAATTCTTGAATACCAATTAATCACTTCGTTTTTTGCAATATTAAAAAATGATTGCAGTATGACATACAAATGATTAAAACAAAACTTGTTTACTTTCATTATATGAAAACAATAAAAACAATCATTTAATCGCACATAACTTAGCTGTTAGAAATTCAAATAACTTACTGTCTCCTTTAATTAAATCATTTTGTCAAATAACAGTTCTGACAAAATTTAAAACGTCGTTAAAAATAAAATAAAAATGAAAATATTACATATGTATATCAATTGTTCATATAATCTTTCATCGGATGCTTCTATATGCCTTTATTAATATAGCTTTTATTGATTTTGCCTTTTTTAATTTGGCCTTTTTTTAATTTGACATTTATTAATTTTGTCTTTATTAATATGGCCTTTATTGATTTTTGTCTGTATTAATTTGGCCTTTTTTAATTTGGCTTTTATTAGTATGGCCTTTATTAATTTGGTCTTTATTAATTTGATCTTTATTAATATGGCCTTTATTAATATGGTCCTTATTAATTTGGTTTTTATTAAATTGGTCTTTATTAATATAGCCTTTATTGATTTGGCCTTTATTAATTTGGTCCTTTTATTTTGGCCTTATTTTTCATTTGGCATTTAATAATTTGGCCTCTATTAATATGGCCTTTATTAATTTGGTCTTTATTGATTTGGCCTTTATTAATATACCCTTTATTGTTTTTGCCTTTATTAATTCGGTCTTTTTTAATTTGTCCTTTTTTAATTTGTCCTTTTTTAATTGTTTTTTTTTAATTTATGGCTTAGTCCTACGAAAAGAACATCTTTTCTCTTGTCTTTGCAGCTTTTTTGAAACTCGACAAGAAATCAAAATGTATTTTCCAAAGATTGTGCGAATCAGTGAATCGAATCAACTGGAGTGGGACATCGACAGAAATATGTTACAGCAACACGGTTTGACTGTCATGCAAGGAATTGGTGCTGCCGTTGAAAATCTAGACGACAGTCGTTTCTTGAACGGAGTTCTTTTCACGATCGGACAGTCACACGTTAACCGCCACATCAAACCAAATATGCTTAAAGTAAGCTCAGTCTTTATGTCTCTTTTCTCTTTTTAATTTTAGTTTTCGTTAACCAATAAAAAATATATAGTAATGTAATAATATAATAATAATAAAAATAGTAATATTGTTTGTTACCGAATATCAAAGTTGGCAACACGAAATATGTGAACGTTTTTTTTTCTAAACTCTGTTTTCGCATTTCGACTACCATTTACATTAAATTTTATATGCAGTCGAGAGCGAGGGGGTTAGGCTGCAACATACTCGAAACCGGAATTCCAAAGGGTGGCTGAGGAGCCAAATGAACCCCGGGAATTTTTCTGGGATCCCAGAAAATGTTTCAACTCGTGCGTAAAATCTGCAAGAAATAGAAAGAGATGGGGTGTCGGAAGAAGGGAAAAAGGGAGCGGGGGGAGAAATGAGCTCGAAAGAAACTTTTTACTCCTGATAAAATTCCACTAAGTGGCCTTAATACATGCTTCCTGATCGTTGAATTTTATTATAGTTTATTATTTGTTTAACAGCATATCAACTCCTTATGGGTCATTTAATGGCGAAATTTAATTTTCTTGGGAGCTTTGAAGTAATAAAAATAAAAATGTTATTCTGCTTTCACAATTGAATACATGGTAGACAATACTCAACTTTTGCGCATATACATGTTTGTATTTAGTGTATTGAGGCAGTAGATCATTATTTAAACATATATTTTTAAATATAACAGACAACATAAAAGAATATCATCTTTGATCGTGAATATCTTTGTTTAAATGTTTGTATATCCACTCTGAAGATGGCTCATGTGAGCCGAAAGCTTAGATTAAGAACCAACTTAATAAAAAATATCCAAATTTTGGACAATTTTTGTCTTTATTTTCACCCGCAATTAAAGCAAACATACGAATACATAATAGGCATCCATTGTCTGTTATGTTTAACAATATAGGCTTAAAAACATGTCTGTGTGGACATAATTACTAGAGGCGGTGATATGTGTGTTATATGTTTATTTAAGTTATATTTTGGAATACAGTTTGATTTAAGAAATTGTCAGATATATGGATTAATGTCATGAAAGTTCATGTTGGTTGTTTGATTGATTTTGTTTAGCGGCATATCAACATCTCTATGCCTTTTTTAATGCCGAAATCTAAACATTTTGAACATAATTTTATGGCTTCAACTAAATATCTTTTGTATACATTCAACTACATATAAAATGTATTGCTGATTATGTCGGTCTTTTTATATAAAGATGTATTACTGGTATTTTTAATATTAAAATGTATTTTTATACTTGCGTAGTGTTTTTGTTTGGGGGCTCACTCTTTGCCCATAGCTGGAATCCTAACAGGTGCTACCACCCGGGTCAGAGTGGGCCTGGGAACAACAGCAATTAAGAGGTGGTTCCACATTCCTCAAAACCTCCATTTTCCCGATCAAAGGCCATGCTGCCAGATGTAGTTTATCATCGTACCCAGGATTTTATTTTATTATAATGTCACTGCTCGATGACCAATAAAGGACTGAAAACTGAATAGAGATCTAAAATTTGTTTTTGAAGTTAAACTTCCCAAGATTAACTTTGTCAAAGAAGAAACAAATTTGAAGATAATTAGTTTAATTGACATCTTGCGGTCTCTAGAGTAATTTACTATCTTTATTCATCCTCGACAAAATATTTACATTAAAGTGAGGATGACAGCTAAAAGAACACTTCTTTCGGAAAATGATCTGATATGGTAGAAATAGTTAAAAAGTCTTCTTATCATGAGTTCATCTACTAACAGAATAAGGTCTCTTCTTCCTTTATTATATCACGCCTTGAATCTGCACGTTTTCCAATCAACAAATACAAGGGTTCTACTCTAATGATACCGACAAATTAATGGCGTCTTTAGATAATTGAACTAAAAAGAAATAAACAGATGTAGTGTTAAGTTTTAAATCTTCTCAATCTGCTATGATCTCGGGAATAGAGTTGTAGTAAGTAAAGGAAATTAGACATAGCCGTGGCGACAGGGTTGAATGGTGGTATTATGCATTAGGAAGTCACAGACTGGTCTACTGTCTTGAAAACTATTTATTACAAGGCTCTTTTCACTTGTCAGTAGTGTGGATCAAAACATGCAACGGCCGGTCGATGTTATTTTTTCCGCTTTAAAAAGCACCCTTCTACTAATTTTGTCTTTCTCTTACTTTTCTTCCTTCTACATTTATGCTATTTTCCAGTTCCTCTTCCTACTTCTTTTTTCTTTTTCTTTTCTTGTCTACTCTAGTTGAAGAAAAGTTGTTTCTTCCTCGAAAATATTTCTTGTCAACAGCTGAATTATAAGGCACGTGCGAGATAAAGATTGCGAACGAGTGGGGGAAAAGAAGACAGAGATGTAACGAAAAGAGAGAAAGAGAGAATATTAGAAAAAAGTAAGAGAAAGAATTCAGGAGGGGGGAAAAATTTTAAAGAGGTTTAAAGGGCGGGAAGAAATAACACAGAAGGGACAGAACTAAGTGGAAGGAAAAGAGGAAAGAGTTAAAAGAGGAATAAACAGAATAAAGTAAAGAAAGAAGTCAAACCTCGAATAATGTCAAGGGCAGATGAAAAATAATAAAGAAAGAAGGAAATAGAAAAAGTAAATGAAAAAGGTATTACGAGAAGAAAAATAAAAACTGGAATTAAATGAAAAACGGTGAATGAAAGAAAACGATTTGAAAAGGAAACAAAACAAAATATTAGGTTGGTGCAAAAATAATGTCGTTTTCTCACATAAATTTGAACGTCAAAAAACGACATTATTTTTGCACCAACCTAATAGAAGAATCAGAAAACAAACCAGAAGCAACACTTGAAATGTGTCTTAAAACGGGATCTTTTCTATAATGACAAGCTTTTCATGCATGCTGCACTTTTAATTTGATGTAGAATATATGAAATTTTGCACATTATCTTGATCTGTGTTTGCACATGCGTATTGTAACTATTCGTTTTCCTCAAATTATGCCTTTAACTTTCTGGAGTATATTATTCTTTTTTTTTCATAAAAAACTTAAAATTTAAAGACAAAACACCCAGAGACACGCACAATTCAAAAAATAATACTTTCCACACATTCCACCGACCTTCATTGATAAATATTTCATAAATGTGCTCGTCTTTCGGAAGAATTTCTACTGAATTCAGTTCCTTTTTTATCGGTATCACCACATGCAAGGCAGTAAAAGCACTAAGACACAAGGAGTTACGGGGTGTGGAAGAATTAGGAACAGAAACATTAATAATGAGCGGGAAGAGGAAAGAGTAATCAGGAGGACAATAGATAGCGACTGACATTGCATTTATATTTTTGTAGATTAAACTTAGTTGCAAAGCATGACACCGGAAAGGAGTTCCACAAGTGAGAAGTGCGAGAAAAGAAACTGTTAGCATGGAATTTACGGTTACATCTAGCTAGCACAACAGTAAATTGATGAGATCTCGACGCCAGTTTAGTACTTCGCTTAAATTCAAAAAGTCTAGGTGCCAAAGCGAAAAGCTCATCCGAAAAATTACCATGAAAGTGTTAAAGTGTTTATAGAAAAGGCATAGAGAGCCAACCTTACAGTGGTAGGAAAGTGACTGAAGCCGAGCCACCAGATCAAGACCAATAATATTGCTGATTCTTCTTTGGATTTTATTAAGGGGTGGTCCATATGTGAAAGAAAATATTCTAAGCATAGATGTATGATTTATAGATATGTAAGATAGATTCTGGAGAGAAAAATTGTCTTGCACGACACAGTGAACTAACTTTCTTAGCAGCTGACTTAGCAATGGGTTCAATATAATCTTTCCATTTCATATCAGCAGAGAACGTTAACCCGAGAAGTTCTAAGTATTTAGCGATACAATTGACTGATTTATGAAATAAAATCTACATTACCACGAAGTATTTTTATTTCTCATTCCTTTAATAATTCGACAAAATTAAAAAGAAAGTATTTTTACGTACATATTATAGTATTGGGGGGGAGTAAACGTTCCCAGTAAAGATGTAAAATTGCGTTTGTTAGAAAATACTGACGCGTTGCCGAGTGGTTAGTGCGTTAATGTTCTAACTATGAGACCTGGGTTCGAATCTCACCATCGTAGTTTACTAAAGGAAACATTTTGATAATATGGTCCTAGTGCCTTGAAAAACCATTCCACGAGTTGATCCAAGCCTTGTGAGTAACATTGGACAGATGAATCTGTTTGGAAACCGTGGACTGTTGTACAAGAACATAGCAACAAGTCCTTAACTAATGGACAAATAGAAGCTCTTTCGTCTTGGTTGCATCGAGAGATAATGTCCCAATCAAATTACCCAGAAGCCTGGCCATTTGCAGGGATGTATCGGCCTGAAAAATACACACTGAAACTCTTTAACAATAGTAAGTCACGTAAATTCGCAATCGCGGAAAAATAACAAAGTTTTTGTTTGTTTATTTGTTTAAAACAATGATGACAATAATAAATACTCTGAAATATTTATAATCAGTAATGTCAATTAAGTCTTCCTATACTCCAATTTGGTATTGTAATAATTATTTAAGAAAAAATTACAGGCAACTATATTTGATCGAAAACATATATGAAATACTTCTAGTCAGCTATCTAGAGATATACTGGATTTTAAGACTTATTGAAAGCCTTAAAATATATTAAAACTAGTGTATCCGTGCCGTCAAAAATGACGGCAATTGTTAGAAAGTTTTAATAGTGAGATATAGAATTCACAACTAAAATAGAGGCCAATGAAGCATTTAATTAATCAATTTTCTTTATATTTTTAGACATTCAATGCCATCTGTGATTCATTGATTGCTCCTGGCATTATATAAATTGCTTTTTTTCTCAGTATCTTTTCATTTTAAAAATGTTATGTATTCAATATAACAGTGAAACGGAAATATTTCTTGGAAGAAAAAAGATTAGCAATAGAAAGTCAAAGACGGCGACGAAAAAGTCCATTTCAAAACCAAGTTGAAGCAAGATAACTTATCAGACAAAGGTATCTGAGTACCTCATATAAAAAAAGACTTGAACAAATAAAACTGAAATCTAAGAAATGTAGGACTAAAGGAAATGATTAATTAAACGGTTCATTTTGCTCAGGAAGAAATTTTATCTAAATGCAGATAAATATTTTTTGTTTGTTATTAAAACGAGAAAGAGAAGTAATCACTCATAGATTTACTAACTTAAGTTGATTTACCTTCCTTTCCACTACAGCTGGAACAGGAAATAGATAAATCAATACACATTGGTAATTAATATATGCTTTGTCGAATTATAATATTTAGTACACACTGCAATTTTGTGTAAAGTAGTTGTATATGAAAACTCTGAAATTTAACAGTTTCAGTGCTTATCTCTTTCGTATCTTACTTTATTATTTCAGATTGGATCAAATCAAATTTAGATAGGTTTTGTCATATAAATTCTATTTAAGAACGATCTTCCTATTCTTATTATAACATGTCGTTCCCGCCAACAAATTTCATTAAAAGCAAATGACTTTATAAAGTATGTAATTGAAAACAAGAACGATAAAATTAAAAATAAAATTATTAAAGACAATAACAATTAATAATTAATTAAAAAGCATGAATTAAAAACAAAATTAATTAAAAAAACATTAATTAATAAGAATAATAATTACTAATTAGAAACAATAAAAATACAATCAAAAGTGATAGAAAGCTGAATGAGATCGGCTAGAGACGCCGGAGACACTTCGACGTGGTATAATGGTCAGCAAGCTTGTCTCGCTACATTTGTTGCAACTGAATAGTGAGTTCGATCCTCACTGAGTGCCTCCTACTTATGCCACATCTAAGTTACGCTTAGAAAATCACCATATAGATACACCGGAAGTCAAATATTTAATTCCATAGATAAAATCATTGCTACAGTTCGTTTGAAGTTATGCAAATACTAACATGAATTTGTTTTGAAATTTTTTTACTCAAATTTAAAACGATTAATTTAGACATCAAAACAAAATTTGCGTTAAATTTGTAAGTAGTTTCAACGTGTTTTATTAACATTATTGGATTTATTTAGTATAAAAACTGCAATTTGAAGTTATTATGCAGATTAGACTAATGTTAGTTTACGGCCTCTGAAATCTAATAAAAACCTTTTTTCCCCATAATAAATGTCCAAACATAGGTAAGGGAAAGGGTCTAAAAAATACTGAAAAATAGAAAATAGTAAAGTTATTGAGTTAGGGAATATCCACATTGAAGTGGATATCCAAGGAGCTTCGCGGAGATCATCGTACGATGAGGAGTGCTGTTGAAAATATAACTAAATTGAGAACTAGATGCAAAGGATTTAAGAACTTGTCTTCTATGGGAGAATGTAAACTAAAACGAGTTATTGTAAAAACAACCACTTTTGACCAGTGCTCGGATCTTTGAACGGGAATTCTGGAAATCAAGAAGTACAATAGAATACTTCGCAAACTGGGATTTGTCAAGAAATCTCCTAGGCAAGAGCCTCTCATTAAATCATATATTTTAAAGCGTCAAAATTGGGCCGAGAAACGTGTGAAATTGACTGTTTTAAAATAACTTTCACGGACGAATCTCTGGTGACACTCGATCAACCTGATGGATGCGCAAATAGATGGATTTTATCCCCATGCAGATGTGCATGTAGCTAAAAGGAGGTGGTAAAGTGGCGGAAGTGCGATGATAATGGCTGCAACTGTCAACCAAACCATTATTGGATCATTCAAAGTCGATGAAGAAGTTAAACTGAACTATTGGGATTTCATGGATAAAACTGAATGGTACAAGTCCCTGCCTTGCTCTTTCAACGTGAAGTGTGTATTTATGGTCAACAATACTCCTTCTCGTGTATCTAAGGTTATCCGTGAATTTTTTGAGCGTAAAAAGTTTACAGGAGAACAGATAATGAAATGGCCACCATCAAAGTCCCGATCTGAATCCGATCGAAAATTTATGATCAATTGTGAAGATGAAATGATATGAAGATGGCAGCCAATAAGACAGCAAAGCAGAACTATGGGAAACAGTTAAAGTCACCATGTCAGAAAATGAATCTATTGAAGTAAAAAAATAACAAAATCAATCGATAATAGATTGCTGACTGTTATTGAGAAAAAGGGTCACTATATTGAATAAATGCTTCAATGACTTATCATATATGTCTGTTATTTGTTCTATTTTAGGTGTTCATTAATTGTTGATGATTTTATTACTTTGTGAAGTAAAAAGTAATTTTCTGATTTTGTATCATAACTCCAGACTGCAGTTTTTTATAGTCCAATAATTTTAATAAATCAATGTTGAAACTACCTAAAAATTTACCTTAAGATTTGTTTTGAAGCTTTCTAAACTCTTCGTTTAAAATTTGACAAAGGTTTTTCAAAGCAAATTCGAGTTATTGAGATTTATGTGATTTGCATAATAACTTCAGACGGACTGTAGTGTGAAGAATTTCACCCTTGGGACGAAACACGTCACTTTGGAGTTTGTTTTTTTTCATTTTGTCATTTGATTATCTAAAAGATATAAATAATAAATCCTAAAAGACGACACGCGTACACCATAAAACATAAAGAGGGAACAGCTTGAGCTGATTCCTCTTTATGTTTTATGGTCACCATAATGTGATCATTGGTAAAATAAAAGCAAATCAAACCTGGTGTTTTTATAGAGTCAAAGTATGTCAGAAGTAAGACTAAATTTATTTAAGGCAACGCAGGGCACCAGAAATGACTAAATACTACCTCAGTGTTAACGCAGCTTCAAAATTAGGAATTATCAAGTAACATATTGATGCAAATAATGTCTTAATTATATTAATTAAATTAAAATTGCCATAACAAATATAATCTTTGCCAAATGAATCATTTCTCTCTTACTTCCCTACAAATACTGTCACAAAAAAAGTTCTTTCAAGAAGACAGAAACCGCACAGTTTGGTTGTTGCTGTTCTTAAAGTGCTTACTTAAATAGCGATTTTTGAGAAAAAGGTAGGAAAGTGTAAAAGTGATAATCTTTGATTGCAATCTTAAATGATGCCACTTGAAAATAAGATACGACACTTACTACATATAAACGAACGTCATTGCTCTACAAATAGACAAACCTTGTATTGTTTCAAAATCATAATCCTCTTCAACGTTTCTCTCGGTAGTTTACTGTTTGTTGATCCGTTTTCATTGCAATCATTATTATACTCTCCTTTCATGTTTGTGACCGGAACCATCAATCTAGTTCCATTAAATATTTTAAACATTTTGATTTTCAAATATTTCACGGTTGTATAATGATTTTCAAACATTTCACGGTTGTATAATGACTACATCGAAATTTCTAGCAGACATTCATGTACGATCTTAGCCGAATTTTTTGTAAACTGCTATATTCTATATTTTTAAGAGTCTCTAAGAGTTTTTAATAATCTTTACTTTTTAGAAGTTCTATCAATTTTACATCGGCTCCACAATTGATTATTTTCAGATTTTATATATACGATTGATCGCATTTATGCTATTTTTATAGATTTTTGCTGGTTTTTAAAAGTAAACATTAAAATAATTAGAACAAGAACATAGTCTACATAAAGTTATTCTGAATTTAGATAACAATGCATAAATGATATAAATAAAAAATAAAGATACATAATTACTAAAATGGGAAAATAAAAAGCAAATGTTCTATATTAAAATGTCATACATATTTATCACGTCTCTAATGTTTGGAATGGAGAAGCCCACCTTTAAGTCGGAAGGGCTAAGAGTAAGAATTTTCACAATAAAATTAAGTCATATTATCTTCAGGGAGAGGTGTAAAAGAAAGAGAAGGGTACAGGACCCTCATCCTCTTTGGCGGTTGACCTGCCAGTGGATGGGTTATGAGTAGTTTCAGTCGTGAAAATGATTGTATTTCTTTAAATGTCATTCAAGATTTATTTTTTTACGTTACCAATTTTGGCGACAGATTTAAAGAAATATGTCTTTATTTTGCACAGAAATTGTGGCCAAGTATTAATCGATGTTTTCGACGCACATTGAAGGAGCATTACACTGAAGATGCCGAGGAAGCCTGGCAAGTGATCTTCCTCTACATATGCACTCATATGAAAAACGGAATGCAAAACAAAGCATCATAATCAGGGAAAATTATTTTAAAACCTTCGCTAACAGACACACGATAAATCAAAGAGACTGGAACTGGATACTTTTATAAACGTTCAGTATTAAGAGAAATGCAGCGACATATATGCTGTTGTCATTTTTAAAATGGCAGTTGTTGGAATCCCAAAAATGAATTTATTTTAATTAAAACAAAATAACTGGAAATAATTTGTCTATATTTCCGAGATACGGTAATGTAACTATTTACATTATTTACATTATTCGGACTGTTATCCTCATTTTTATGGTCACATCCACAACGTTTCGGCCGTTGTACGCTCCGGCCTTCTTCAGATTAACTACTTTGGATTCAGTTCGAAATTCAAACAAATATCACCTGAATAAGGCCGGAGCGTACAACGGCTGAAACGTTGTGGATGAAACAATAAAGATGAGGACAACAGCCCGAACAATGTAAATAGTGTAAGTGGAAATAATTTATAATAAATTAATAATAACATAATTTATTTAACTAAAAAAAAATGACGCTTTTACAATTAAAGTCTAACAATTCAACTATTGCTACATCTGCTCTGCTCTTCGTCATGTCCAGACTTGACGTCATCGACATTAACCGTTCATTATAGCGAAGAACATCTCTGTAAAGAATGATATTATAACGAAAACTGTCCTTTCGGGTATTAAATATTTCATAAAAATACCTTAACTGTTGACGAGTCGATTAACAAATCTAAGTAATCGGAAATGATAGTTGTGTAAGACAACGATTCATAATGAGATTTTTTACGAACACTTCACCGGAATAAAATTTAACTTACTTTCAGTTTTAAGTTAAAACAATTTTGTTAAGATAAAAATAATTTCAATTAACGAAGAGCAGATATAGCACAATTTTTTCTTCGTGGTATGTTACGCATTAAATGTAAAAACAATTCTTTGTTATTGTTAAAAAATAATTTTATTATAATTTTTAAAAAAAAATATTTCTATATTTTTATAAAATATATTTTTTAATTCTTTCAAATAATATCATTTTCCATTTTTAAACTGATTTCAGCACATGTCACTACATTTCTCTTGAGATCACATATTTAGTAAAATACCATAGACTGTATTTTATTTTGTTTTTTATTTATGATGGTGAAGATGTTTCCATGATTTAGCAGAAATTAAAACAGTTGCCAAGATGTTGGTTTCATAACAACTTGTGAACAAAGATCATTAAGTAATTCTATAATCGCCCTCTTGTCAAAATGTTCATCAGTATTACATAATATTATATATAAATTCATCAGAAATGTTCATATCATTGCAAATACAGAAATACCTTAAATCGTGCGGTTAATTTATTCCGAAATATATCCGGATGGTTCCATGTCTTATTATAATTGTTTTCAATGTAATTCGTTTGAGCCGAAACAGAAAAGAAAGATAATAAAAAACGAAAATAATGAAACCACCTTCTTCCTGATTGAGACATCTAAGTAAAAAATCATTTGTAACCCGTAACAAGCAAGAAAATGTTTAGAAAAGACAAAAACATTGCTTGCAATTTGAACAAAAAATTAGGTAAACATGGACCTTCATGGCCGAAAAAAAAAAAGAAAGAAAGAAAACGGAGTGAAAAAAGGATGGTCTTTACAATGACACCGTTTTTATTTTAACTACATTTACTCTTCTGCAATATTTCTTTTAAAAAGCGATTATTAGAATTGTAATAAAACCTCAACATATGAAAATTTTATACATTTTCTTGAGAATGACAGTAAAGATAATAAACGCTATTTATTTATTATATTGTTTATTTACATTATTTATTATTACATTTTTTATTTGCATGCTTGGCAAAACATTGGCTAATTGCAAATTGATTTGAACTTTATAAAATCCTTATAGTTGGTTCAGATATTTTAATAATTTAGTAAATGTTTAAATATTTATAAATTTATGAATAAAAAATTGTTTTCATATTTATGTCTTTATAAATTGGTCAATGATAAATATTGCATTGAATTTATTACTTTTAATTGTATTAATTTTGATGCAAATATAAAATAATACTTGGAAATAAACTAATAAATAAATAGTGTTTAATATTTTTGTTGTAAATTCTTAAGGAAAAAATGTATAAATTCACTTTCATCATATGTTTAGGTTTTATAAACATTGCCGAAAGTGGGGTTAGTTATAATAAAACCAGTGTTATGTGAAAAAAAACATTCTTTTTTAACACTTGGTTTTCTACGGGCTTTCGTGTCCATATTTTTACCAAAAATTATTTCGCAGAGAAATCATCATTGTACCGATCTTCTATTTGTCTTTAGACCTTTCTCTGTTGCTTTGCTGTTCTGTTCAAACGTTAGGATCAGCATTCATGAAGAAATCAGAAGCATCTTCTATTTTTCGAAAGAAAGTTGAAATGAAAGAGTTTTGTCGTCCGGATCATTTGAATGAAATTCAATGCATTACCACACAGTGGTAGAATCAAATTGTTAACTACCGACACTGTTCTTATTTTCATTATTGTATTCGTGTAAAGGTACAATCAGCCGTCATACTACATTAAATAGAAAAACAACAAATAAAGCTCCCACTATTCAAAGTGATGCTGTAGCCGATTGTTGCTCATCGCGCACGCGCAAACACACTCATCAATATTTAACCAATATTGCCTTGAACAATTGAGCCTTTTCACAGAAAATTCTTTGTTGCACAATGCCAAAACGATAAAAGTATTTTCAGTAAAGTACTCGTTATAAACATTTCTTTATAAATGCAAGTTTTATTTCCGCTGAGCTGCAATGTAATAATAAAGTTTTGATTTCACTATTTATGTTCTTTTTCTTTTTTAGAATGCTGTTTGAACATAAACTTTTATTTTTTAACTTTACGCTATTTTCAAAAAATGTTATTTGGCTTAACTGTTTTGTAAATAAATTTGATTATAAATAAAGTTGATTTAAGCGTTTTACTTTTTCAAAGTACACTCATTTCTTATCACTTGTAAGTGTAGAATTAGATTTTTACATTTTCTGTTTTAAACTTTTTAAAAGAGGATCCCAGCTAAGTATTCTCAGTTTGTGCTGAATCGGCTCCAGAGTTCAGTACGAAACAATGCTTTCTGATTGGTCCATAAATAATAATGTCATGTTTCTGCCTACGTCCGCACGGTTGACCTCGAGTTGACCTGTTCAATGCGCCAAAAATTGGTAAGCTTTCTCTCGAGATCAAGAAATTTCGTAAATATGAAACTTCGACGCGACTTAGTGAGTCCTTAAAATAATCAACTCGTCACAAGAATCCATGAAACCCAACTTCCTCGCTAATGCTGGGAAATTTGTCCCGGCTTTCCCGCATCAAAGGTTTGAGGTTAAAAAATTGTGTTGAGGTTAAAAAATTGCAACAAAACGCGTGTAAAAACAGCAAGATTAGAGCGGACAAACCCTCTCTTTTAGGCGTGGACGAATAAAGAAAAAACTCCTGCTCGGTGTGTAACAATAAAAGAAGAAAGTGTTTATTTACATATAGAGAAAAAAAAGGGTAAAGGGATAAAAGGACAATTAGGAGAGAAAGAAAGGGAAAAGAGAAAATGTCCTTTAAGGGGAGAGAAAATGTTCATAACAGAAAAAAGGCTTGCTCAAAATATTTCTCTGAGTGCCTAAAAAGTTCTTTAAGTGAGTAGAATTTTGTTAAGGTTTAGAAACACTCACAGTTCTTGTAGAGTAGGAAAATTGTTGGTAGATATAGGAATCTTGCAGTTGAGTGAGTTCGTAGGTCGACGACAGAAGTCCAGTGGGCACGACAGAAGGAGTGGTGAAGCGATGCAGCTTTCAATTGGTTTTTAGTAGTAGGCTGACTGTCTGTCTTTCCAGTCCAACAGGAATTTCTTCTTTCGTTGAAAGTAGTCCCGAAGTTGACTGGAGCTCCCTATCATCGACCTTGCAGACGGCGGGCTGAATTCTCACTGCCAAATAGGCGTAGATTTTCCAAATTTATGGAGATTTGGGAGGTTCAGAAGGATCGGCGACTTTTCCCTCCAAAATCGTTATACAAATTTCCTGGTCCCTCCATTGATCAGAAAACAAATTCTTATCTCTGATAAGAATCAAGGCTTTGGGAGCCGGCTTTGCAAGTAATGAAAATAGGTTGGAGTGAACAAGCTGTGAGGTTTCCCCCCAGACTTTATGGCACCACGGAAAGAAGGATGGTGGTGGAATTCCTTCTTATATCTTCCGGCTCTCTCGTTAGTCAGAAAATATATTCTTATCGCTGATAAGAATCAAGCCTTTGGGAGCCGGTTTTGAAAGTAAAGAGAGGTTGGAGTGAGGATAGAAAAATAGCTAGAATGTGAACATGTAAAATATTGTTCTCAAATTAAATTCCAACACTAAAAGTTAATTTTTACTAACTATCAACCCAGTTTGTGGAATTTAATTTCTTTTCAACATCAATTCATCTACAGTAAGTCAAGCAATCTATTTCATTCAATTACACCATCAACATAAACTGTTTAATTCCTTACCAGATCTATAACGTTACACCTTTTATATTACCCTTGATCACGCAACCAAGAACTCTAAAGTGTTTTAAACAACTTTATTATATCTTTTGTACTTGTTATATATTTTTGTTAAAACAAATATCTGCCTATTTGATTATTTCTCTTGTTGTTGTTGTCTTTGTTGCATTTGATTTTAGTAAAACTAGTAGAGGGTTAGTTTAATTTGTATTTGTCACCGATACAGATTGGCTAACCGACTACAAATTGGTGATACCGACGTTCAAATGTACAAAGCAATATTTAAAAAACAACATTTTATAAGAGAAATACTTTTACTTTTTAAACAAAAACAATGGAAAATTCTACCAGCGAACATAGTGAGACGGCAATTTCTATCAATCTGCCGAGGTACAACCACACCAACGTTCAAGTATGGTTCGCGCAACTAAACGCAATTTTTAATGCAAAATACATCACGCCCCAAGTTCGTTACGCTTTCGTAGTCGAGAAACTTCCCTCAGATGTAGCACTAGAGGTAGCAGACCTCTTCAGCGAAATACCGGCGGTGAAACCGTATGCTACTTTGAAGGACGCTATATTATGCCACACGGGCGAATCTGAGGAACGTCAGTTGCACGACTTATTTAATAATCTTTATTTGGGACACTATAAACCTTCCCAATTACTTAGAAAGATAAAAGCCTTACTAGGTGACAATACTATGTCTGACACATTCCTCCATAAACAATGGATGGATAAGCTGAGTTCACAAACGTCTCACATATTAGTTTCACTCGCGGACGACCTAGAGCTACAGCGATTGGCAGAAATTGCGGACAAATTACATGAAAATAAACCTTCGGAAACTGCTTCGGCAACACCTTTAAAACTTATTGTCTCTTCAGTCAGTGACTCCCAAGAATTATCAAGAATTGAAGATTGTATAGCCGAGCTAGCCCCACAGACCGCTATACATCAGCAAAATCGCACGCCCAATGATTTCACTAGGCGGTCACATCCATCACGTCATACTAGGCGCAGATCACGTTCCACATCCAGAAGCAGGCCTATATTTAATACGTGTTGGTATCACTTTAAATATGGACGACAGGCGCGGCAGTGCACGAAACCGTGTAACTTCAACATGAACGCAGCTAAGGATAATAACACACAGCTGTCGGGAAACGACTGTCTCGACAATATGTAGAGACGTTTGCTGCTGGAGGGATACCAAAAAGTTGTCTCTTTTACATCCGAAATGAGAACTTCGGCTACTTGTTTTTAGTGGCAACCGGAGCACAAATTAGTGTAATATGTTGACTAGAAAGACAGATTATGCGTTACAAGCGACGAATGGATCTTCAATCCAGACATATGGTGAAACCTCGTTAACCCTAAATCTGGGATCTTTTCCTTGTCTATTCACGATAGCCCAAGTCAGAACGTCGATCCTACGAGCGGATTTCCGCGCCCACTTTAACTTGTCCGTTAACATGTCTTCCCTTTCTTTGGAAAACTTACTCATCTCCTCTTCATATTGTTCCAAAACCTGTCATTAAGAAACGTGGTCAAAGAGGACTTGGGATGTACTACAGCAGAACTTGTTTTGGGGAGTACGGTAACACTCCCTGGACAGTTCGTGGAAAAGCATACTCCTTCCAGGCCGACTACCTAATTTGCCCAGGATTTTAAACAAAAAATGGAAAACCTAGGTTTTACTCCAACGCGTGCCCAAACAAGGGAGTTCTTTACGCCGAAAGATTTGGACAGTTGTGAGTATGTCTTCCTGCGAAACGATGCAGTTAGAAAACCCTTGACTCCCACGTATTCTGGTCCACATAAATAATAGAACGTCCAAGCATTTTACTTTATTTTGGCATGGAAAGCTTAACACAGTGTCAGTCGACCGGTTGAAACCGGCTTACATCGATTTATCTCGTAAATCGCCTTCAGTTCTAGACCAGACATTTTCGAACCTTACACCTTCAATTTACTACCAAGTCTGGCAGACATATTGTTGTGGATTCCGGAATGAATCCGATATCAATGAATAACAAACGCCAGGAATGGATAAGGAAAATAAATGTATTAACACAATAATACAACTGGTAATACGGATTAGTAGATCCAGGAATGCGGGTTAGTAGCAATAATATATATATACAGTCTTGGTATTGAAGTATCGCGGTATGACTCCTTACTGAGTCTACGTGCTCGCTAACGGTGACTCTTGTGCTACCCTACTCTATTACAGACAGTATTTACTGCCCCACCACGAGGGATAGATGTGGCACAAGGACGGGTTTAAAGTGGGGTATTCCTGAGCCTGTAGGCTCGGCCCAAAAATGCCCGTAGATCCCATATAAACAAGATCGGGTTGGTCAACCTCCCTGAACGAGGCTCTGCCCTTCGGCGAAGCCTCGTCCGGGTTCCTCTCTGCATAGAGGCAGAGAGTTCAACTGTCACCGTCTTCTCGGTTGCAGACTGTCCGGGTATTCACTGGTAGTAGTATATGTATACCTTGGTTGAGTCCATTTGTGTGAAAAGGAGAGACCCCTCAATACATATTAATTGGCCTAGTAAGTTTAAAGCGTACATTACATATTAAGAACATTTTCTTTCAAAAGCTTTCACAATATGCGAGGGGATTATTACAGAATTAGATTTCTACATTCTCTGTTTTAAACCTTTTAAAAGAGATCCCAGCTAAGTATTCTCAGTTTGTGCTGAATCGACTTCAGAGTTCAGTCAGAAACAATGCTTTCTGATTTGGTCCATAAATAATAATGTCATGTTTCTTCCTACGTCGCACGGCTGACCTCGTGTTGACCTGTTCAGAATTCATTGCGCCAAAAATTACAAAATATTCTCACGAGCCTCCCACTTGATTAAGAAAACTCATAAATATGAAACTTCGACGAGATTTAGTGAGTGAGTCCTTAAAATCATGGAAACCCAATTTCCTCGCTAAAAGTTAATTTTTATTAACATCAACCCGGCTTGTGGAATTCAATTTCTTTTCAACATCGACTCATCATCTAGTGACGAATTCAACCAAGACGAGATTCAGAAACCAACTCACTCAATATCTTAACAACATAAAGCAAATCGTAACAAAATCAGTCGAAGCGAGACAACTCTACAGTAAGTAAAGCAGTCTATTTCATTTAATTTCACCATCAACATAAAGTGCTTAATTCCTTAGCAGATGCATAACACCTTTTATCACATATCCAAGTGTTTTAAACAACTTCATTATATTGTTTGTACTTGTTGTTATATAAAAATATTTTCTGTTAAAACAAATATCTGCCTATTTGATTATTTCTCTTGTTGTTGTCTTTGTTGCATTTGATTTAGTAAAAATAGTAGAGGGTCAGTTTAATTTGTATTTGTCACCGATACGGATTGGCTAACCCACTACTCCTTATCGTATCTATTTATCTGCCACACACTTTTTAATTAAAGGTTATGTACTAAAATGTACATTTTAGATGATACAGAAAGTTTTATCCAATTGTATTGTTATATTTTCATAATGTTCAATTCAATATATTTGCTATTTACACTGAATCTATGCTGTAAAATAAATATTTGGTCAATAATGATTTTTTCTATTTCAATTAATAATAAGCTAATTCAGGAATCATATAATAGATTGTGTTGAAAGCTAGATACAATAGCGAACATAACATAAACAATGGCACCATTTGAACTGAATATGTTATTCTTAGTAGAAGTGAACCTCACTTAATTGATTAAGTAACCAGGACTTCAAATACCGATTTTCTAAACAAGGGAACCCGCACGCCTGCTCCGACTTGATAAATTAGCTTAACACAACCTTACTAATCATCTACAAATATTTAATGAGCATTTTTAATTACTCCTAAAATACTTAGGTACTACGGCATATATCTGATGGAAATTCGTTGTAATCATGTTTAACGAAATACAAGAAGGAAACATGAAATATGAAGGAAATATAAGAAAACAAAATGTAACTTAACTGACCAAATTTTAATACCACTGATATCAAAATGTTTCAGTGTGTGTGTGTGTTTTTTTATTGCGTTCTCTGACCAAAGTACAACAAATCTTGTCATCCTGTCGGACAGGAATGTTTTGACAGGAGTCTTAGCAGTAATATCCACAACGATCTGCCATGCCTATGGTCAGCGATTGAATCTATCAACACATGTCAATATATATGAATAGCTATGGCGGCGGGAAAAATTGATAGTCTGGAACAGAAAAGTTGCCAGCTAGTGTTCGATGTCTGTCTATAGATTTGGGATTTCTGAGATACCCTACATGTTTAGACCAAACTTTGTGTTCTGATATTAGTTCGGTGGAGACCTTCCTTCCAGAATGAGAGGAGGTGGCGATAATATAATGGAGATAAATTTCTTGGAGGCACGGTGGATAGCGACTCGGAATGAGTAATCGGAATGCAGAGTCCGAATTATAGTCGTGTTCGTTACAGTCACATATGCGCAAATACTCTTGGGAAAGGCATGAAACTATCTTTCCCCCGTTATGTGTTAAATAGTAAACTTGTATCTGGAAAAAAGCATTGTTATTCTAAAAAAAAATGTTATGGTAATATAACTCATAAAAATAAAGAATTATTCTTACAATACAAAATATATTCAGCTTTAAAATGTTGATAAGCCGTAAAAAAACAATCAATCCAAAATATGATATGCAGAGCCTAAAAAAATCACGTTGTGGTTTTTGGGGGTTTTTTTGTGGGACTAATGGTTGTAGTTTCCCTGTGGAAATGTCATATACGAACACCAATTCAAAATCAGAAATTGTAAGGCTCTGTAACTTTAGATGTGAAGAAACTCTGAAGTTGGAAGACACTATTATTCAAAAGCCAATGTTTTTTGGTATTTGGAGAGTCGAATTTATATGCATTCATGATGCAGGTAAAGTGCATCTGCTGTGATATTATGTTTGCGTTTTACGCAGTGAATGTCACATTTGAAGTAAGAGACCAATATGCCGTATTTCTTTTTTGTGGTGAAAAAAACATTGATTTTGAAATTCTTGCAAAAATCAAATAATTGTCAGATTTTAATGAAACTTTCATGACTTTTTCAAAAATGAATAAATTATTTTAGAAACGTTTCTTTTAAACAAATCTTAGTAAAAACTGTTTTTTTTTACATCTGTTACCCAACAACCCAACTTATTTAATTTTATGAAATTTCAAGTAATTAATTTTTTTACCGCTTAACGCAGAACTCCTTGGAGAATTAAATTTTTTTTTTTTTTTCGTTAACCAGGACATCAAGTTACAGAAAATCTGCTCTGATTCGTGAAATAAAAAATGCTATGGCATTATTTAATTAGAAAAGCTTTTAATTAATAGCTTTTATTAATAATATATATTATAGACACTATTGTCTTAAGAATTCTTTTGAGAATTTTTTTATTTGCAAAATTTTAGAATGTTAAAAATATAAAATTCGAAGATATTTCAATAACTTCAGTGAAGTATTTAATGTATTGAAATTTGGAACGATACGCTTCTGATAGCAAAGTAGACGATGGTTTTTTATTGACGCCTTTTTATGGGGTTTGAGGCGGAAGACAGCGCCTCCCTTTGATCGGGAGAGATTGCCGCCTTTTTTATAAAGTTGGAAGCGGGAGACGGCGTCTCCCTTTAGTCAGGGGATATTTTCTTCAGTCAGATTTTTCTTTGTTCGATTAAGACACTTTATTCTGGCTCCGTGGGAAACTAATTTAGTTTGCCACGTAAAGTAACGTGTTACTTCGAATATTCGACTTACAGTGTTGAATTATTTTTTTCTTTAATATAGTTAATATTTATTTAACTTTAATTGCTATATCTGATTTTATTTAGGGATGGGAAGAAGGGATAATGAATTTTTCGTTTCGGGCGACTCTGTACAAAAGATTTTTTATTAGCTCCGGTAGAATTCCGAAGCTAAAATTTGTTTAAATATAACTTGCGAAAACTTATAAATTTGTTTAAATATAGCTTGAGAAAAGTTATATTTTATTTTGATTTGACTTATAAGGCCTATCGAGGTATTGAAACAAATACAGACCTTTGTTAAAGATAACAAAGGTACTTGGCGGCTTTTGGTGATTTGTTTCAACTATGTCTAAGAGACATTTATTTGGAAGAGGTGTTTTTATTCCCAAGAAGAGGAATTATTGCCTTTGATTTGTTTGTATTGTTGACTCGGAGAGTCAACGTTTTATTTGGCAGAGTCGTTCGATGCGGGGAAGGCTGCCCATTCTCGTTCTCTATTTATAATGAGATTTTAAAATATTTTAATTAGACATTTATTTTAAAATTTGATCTTAGCCTAGGTTAGGAATTGTGTTTTTATTTCTCTCTTTCAGCCCCAAAAATCGAGAAAAAGAAGGAAAAAAATAATTGCTGAAGAAGAAAAAGAGATGTATTTGAAGAAAAAAGGAAGATGAAAGAAATTTGTAGAAGATAAAAGTATCTGAAGAAATTGACTGTAAAAAGATTTTAAAACAAGTTTTTCATTGTAAAAGAAACGGTTGAAAAAAGAAAAGAAAAGATTATAGAATCGTCCATATTTTCTACTCACCCCCATAAAAAATACACTCTTCCATTAGAATCAGTTTTAACCAATCAACACCTCACATTGCAAATCTCGACTTTTTATTGGTCGAAACAACACCAAAATGTGTATCAATTGTCAAAAATCTATTTTCTCGTCAAGCTCACTAGAGCCTATTTTGGTTTCCCAAAACAAATAAAAGGACAAATTTCAGTCCAATTCACCAGTCAGTCACTGTATGCCACACGAATCCACGCGTGCTACTATTTTGACTTAAGAAACCTTTCGCGCGTCAACTCCTGAATCAACATCATTCTCTCTCTAAATCCATTACAACTTTCGTAAAAAGTGTTCATTTACACTACTAAATAGAAATTGTAATTTCAACCAAAGACAAATAAAAGACAGTCCAAGGTAAACAACTCTGGAAGAATTAGAAACCAAATCCTACTTTAATCTCGCATGTTTACTACCGAAATTACCTTTTTGATAAATTTTCCTTTCCTATCCTATTTGAACATTTCTTCAACAATTGAACATTGATGAACTGTAATTCATTAACATAATTAATTCACACTTCGTCAACTTTCAGATAACCAAAACACAAGCTTTTTCCAATTGTATTAATTGTATATAAATGTTCGATGTTTTCTAATTGAATTCACGACTACTGTTGTTTAAATGATACACTCTATAGACTGACAAAATTATTAATGTAAGTAAATCCTTTTGTTTATCATTATGTTTTGTTATTATTTGGCATATGGAAAAATATGCATGGAAATTTTGTTTTATTGAAATAAATGTTTTATCTGTGAACACTATATTTTGGTTTTATCTACTAAATTTAAGATAGTCTACTTCTTTGAGTTGTTTTGCTTTTACTTTCCTATGAAGAAGCCGAGAACAAGCTTAAGTGTACCTAGTTAATATGAGTAAGTGTTGTTCCCGGCCTGTTTCCCGGCCATCTTTTTAGTTACGATCCAAGTCGAGATTCCCAACCTCCCTAGTTTGTTTTGACTTCCTTTTCATCTCAACTGGATCAGCCTTTTACTTCCCCATGTCCTAGTTATTTTATCTCTTTCCCACTCCCCTTAGCGAGAGTGCTTCTTGATTTTGTCCTCTGGGCAGAATACAGCGGCCTCTCTATTTTGAGGGTTGGACGGGCCCTACTAACATAAATTATGTTTAGTTTAAAAATTTGTTGAATTTTAGTTTGTTATGGGGTTCATCTCCCTCCCCTTTCATCTTTTCATGATTAGAATTTTATATATTTTATTATCATCAAATTTTTATGGTGTGGGGCGCGTTTTTGTTGGTCCCCTCTGGTGAGGATGTGGTATTATGGTGTATGGAGGATTGAATGGTGACGGACGAATTCTTGTGGTGAATGTGTCAATTGTAATGTATGAATGGGTCGCGAATCTGATTAGCTAGGTATAGGATAGTTAGTTAAGACCAGCCTTTACCCCTCCCTTTTTTCGGCCTTGTGCCACAATTTGTACATTTTTGTATGAATAAATAATGAGAACAAAATCGGCAGTATAGTCCTGTGTCTTAATATATTTATTTATAAGTTAAATGTATTAATTTAGGACTATTATTATTAAATTTTAACTTTTTTTTATTCATTCTTTTTCGGGGAATAATGAATTTTTACAAGGACTGTTTTCATTTTTAATTAGAATAATTTATAAAGTTTTAAATCATTTAAATTTTTGTATTAATTTGTATCGACGGGTGGCTCTAAAATCAACGGTTTCAAGACAAAACTTCTTTCCATTTAACTTAATTTTGAAATACAACACAACCTATTAGCTTGAAATTATAACTAAAATAAAAGCTTCAAGAAAGAATTTTCATTTTAAAAAATTCATTTTATACGTTAGGTATCGCGTTTCTGTGGATATACCTACTTTAAAATGTCGTCTGGAATAGTTACCCATCTTCGAATGTCTCCTTGGTTGCTAAAGCTTTCTTTGTTCTGAAAAATCCTTACAATTATGTTTTCCTTCA
The DNA here is from genome assembly GCA_964036315.1 of Acanthosepion esculentum. NCBI lineage: Eukaryota > Metazoa > Mollusca > Cephalopoda > Sepiida > Sepiidae > Acanthosepion > Acanthosepion esculentum. The sequence goes on from OZ038507.1 coordinate 47,742,020, forward strand.
ACCTATTGTAAGGGGAAAGTATGGGAGATTTCAGTTTCAAGCCCCTGGCCTCTGTGGCAATCGTTCCGAGTAAAACTGATACCACGAAAGAATTTTTTTTTTAATATTTATCACAGCTAAATTTATTTCCATTTGTTTGTTTGTTGTTTTTGGTTGGAAACCGCGATTATATGCTTTGGTTTCCATGTCCTCGTTCCTTATTATGTAGCATATAAACCGCTTTTGTTTGTTACATCACTTAGCATCCTCCATGGTTTACCTTAACTTTCATACTTAATCTGAAGAATATTTATGAGCGTTCTTAAATTTAAAAACTTTTTAAACCAAACGATATTTTACTTCTGTCTATAAATACATGTTGCAAAATAAAATCCTTACATATGCTTTCATAAAGTCTATCAGAGGACGAAACGCGTCGGTAAAAAATAGTTTTTCATTTTGTCATATATATATATATATATATATATATATATATATATATATATTATGTCTTCATTGCATTGAATGAAGATAACACAATGAAGAAGCAGAATGTCGCTTGGAGTCAACGTAGTCTTGCTGAAGACAGTAGTAAGCAGATACGCTCGGTCACTTTTCTCTCCTTCTACTGGCGATTCTCGGCGTCAGTCTATATGTATTTGAATAAGTCCAAATACTCTTCTCATCCACTTTTAGATATGCACTTTAGTCGATACTTTTTTTCCGACATGGGTCCACTTCCAACGTTTCAGTCAGATTACGTTTTCGCTTACCCTGGCGTTGTATTGTAATTTCAGCTTCAAAATTATCATAAATTATGTTCATCGGTTAATTAAATTGTGCTTGTTATTTTGTGCATATCTAGACCATAATTGATTTATATGTTTCTTATGACGAAATCACCCCCCTTTGACCATGTACATCATACAAGGCGTTGAATGATTTTTGCTTCCTGTCAGTTTTCATTTCCAACCTTAAAGCTTTTAAAGAAAACTTTATTGCTGATCTCAAATGATTTGATGAGTTGAAATTATCGACATTTTTTATTCCCTGGCCGAAATTTGTTAAAAATGGATCTAACTTTTCTAGCAAACATGAGCTGTGCAGGTGACATGTTCACAGTGACGTTTGCATTTGATACACGCTCAAAATTTCTTGTAGAGCTGTTATTTCAGCTTCCAAGCCTTTAGCTTTTCTTAATGAGCTTTTGAATGTGTCAACAAACCGTTTCGCTTGACCATTCGACCTCGGATGATAAATCGGCGTTGTCAAATGTTCAATTGCGTAGCTTTTGCAGAAATTTTAAAACTCCGTAGAAGTAAATTGAGTTTCATTATCGGTACTATCAGGTACTACAAACCTTGCAAAAAGTTTACGCAAGAATTTAATTGTTATCGCGGTAGTAGGTCGTTTACACTTTAATATCCCGGGCCATTTTGTGAAATTGTCGACACAATTAAATAGTATGAACCGTCCATATGTAGTCTTGCTGATAAATTATAGGTGGTAATTTTGCTGCTGAATTACAACTATTACATTTTCTAAATGTATTTTGGATATCTTTGTCCAACTTTGACCAATACACGTAGCTTCTCATCAAGGGCTTCAGCCTCACTATTCGCGGATGTCCTACGTGGAATTGTTTTAAAAATCCTTTTTGTAGTGATTATGGAATTACTACTCTTTCCGCGTACAAAAGTACTCCATCACAATTAGAAATTGCTGTATTATTGTTAGCAAGTTTAATTTTAATTTCACTCCATTTCGACGTAACGTCATTCATAGTTTTTTGCATAAACGTATCCTTTTTAGAATGTATTTTGATATCGTCTGTCATGACCGGCAATTCTTTAATAGTGTTACACACCAGGCTTTTAATTACACTTTCAGATTCCAGGGAAGCAATCACAATACCTTCAAAAATTTCTTTACATTTCGATATCAACCTGGGAAAACCTTCTGCGTGTACCAATTTCTTTGGCGATAGAAATTCCATCTTGAAATCATAGTTCAACAAAATCGTAGCCCAACGCTGTAGTCTATTTGCAATATGTGTGGAAATCCCTTTCTTAGAACCGAATATACTTAATAACGAATGATGATCAGTTTGCAGTATGAATTTTATTCCTAATATCATCCTGTGAATTTTTTTACAGCAAGAATTATAGCAAGCGCTTCCTTCTCAATTTGACTGTAGCATTTTCCCGTATTTGTTAAACTTTTTTGAAACGTGGACGACTGCTTTTACTGTACCGTCTTCGAATGTATGGCCTATTACCGCTCCTATGTCGTATTTGCTCGCGTCCGACGCTACTATTATCTGTCGGTGAAGGTTGCAATGTGTCAGCGATAACTCTGAAGTTAGATTATTAATTCCTTAATTTTTGACATTCCGCCGACCAATCCTATTTCGTACCCTTCTTAAGTAAATTATTCAGAGATGCTCGCCATTTGTCCATCTTTGGCACATAAATATAATAATTCGCTAATCCGAGAAATGATTGTAGGGTTGTCGGGGGAGGCATGTATATAATGGCACTGAGTGGATTGAGTGGAGCGGGATCTGGTCTTCATCTTTTTTCGTCAATTATCTGACCAAAATACTTAATCTTATCCAGAAAGAATTTACATTTCAATTCACTGATTTTGAAACCGTAATCATGTAGTCTCTAAAATACTCCCCGAATCAGTTTTACGCGCTGTCTTTTCGTAGCACTCTTAATAAGTATATCATCATCTCCGTAAAGCGCAGCACCGTCTAGTCCAGCTAACGTTGTATCCATTATTTGGTAGAAAATACCTGGAGCTACTTTTACACCAAAGGGTAATCTTTTAAACTTGTAGGGTTTTTTATGCGTATTAATAGTAAAAAAAACTTCTGGCATTCCTCATCCACTTCGATTTGAAGATATGCTTCAGACATGTCAATTTTTGCATAAAAATTACCGCCACTTAATTTGATAAAATGTATCCTCTGGAGTTGGTAGGGTATATGCATGTGGTAGGAGGCGGTCAATCCAGTTGAAAAATCTGCATATAAAAGAATCTTATTAATTTTCTTTCTGATATAAACTGTTGAGGTGGTCCATTCTGAATAATGTATTTTTTCAATAATTTTGCGGTTTTCTAACCTATCCAGTTCGGTGTTAATAGACTCCAACGCAGCAAAAGGTATTTTTCTTTTAGGCTTAAACACTGATATCACATTGCCTTTAATTTAAAAAATGCCTTTGACTTTGTGCATTCTCCCAACTTCTCTGAGAAAATATTCGTGAATTTATTTTTTCGTTTACTTAGTGTTTCTTTAGCTGTAATCCTTTTCTCTGACGAACAATTAATTTTTCCACAGAATGAATTATTGGCCAATTCCATAGTTCAAATAATTCTAGCCAATCGATGCCTACTTTAATACGAACACATTTGCTTTTTAGTTTTACTTGCAAGAGCGATGTTACATGTGATTTTCCTAAGAAAAATTAATTTCTTGCCCGATGTTCCTCTTGCAACTTTGTCAGTTTTTCTCAAGTTAAGCTTGCCACTTATGTTCCAAGTTTGTTCATCAAAAAATTTGTATTTTCACGAATTTTCTACTTGAACTTTCCTAATTGGTAGCACTACTTTCAGAAAGTTAATTTGTGTATTTCTTTTGCTTTTCGACTTGCAGTAGCTTCGTTTGTGACCTATTTTTCCACAATTAAAACATTTTGGTTTTAAATGAACAGTCCTTTCTGAAATGAAGCATACCACAGCCATAGCATGGGTTAAGTTTTGTAGTATTTTCATTCCGGATATTTTCTTTTGGTGCTGTCTTTTTCGAACTACTTGTACACTTTGTTCGATTTTCGATTTTCGATTTTCGCTGTATCGTGCCATAAGTTCACAATTTTTGGCACTCTTCCGCAACAGTCTGTATTATTAACTTTGAATCCTGTTCAAGTTCTTTAAGGATTCGAGAGCGTTTTTCCGTTACTTGATGTCAGACCTTTAACGAAAATTAGACATTTAAATCTGTCTAGGGATAATTCATCCAGCTTAAAATTTTCACACTCGCTGTTGACTTTACCGGCATGACACTTTTTCTGGGGTATTCAGCAAAATGAAATTGATATTTTTTTATGTTCAGCGGGGCACAATTTTCGTAACAGAAAACGTACCTTCTTTTCTTCTTTGACATTCTTCTCTGAAAATGGTCTCGTACCTTCTGAAGTACGATAGGAATGTAATGTTTTCTTCTGGGACGTAATTAAGTTCATTGATTGAGTTAGCGACTGAGTCCGGCGAAAACGAAATTGACGCATTGCCTGTTCCTTGTTTTTTCAGGATTAATTTTATCTGTTATTGATATTCAATCCTTTCCCGTTGCATTTGTTGTAATAGTTGCAGAATAACTACATTCAATTCTTCCATTATGTTCGTACAAGTAGTCGTTAACTAGGAAGAAAAGGTTTTTCCCTAATAGCAATATATCATACACCCTTGAAGTTTATCGACTTCCGTGTTGAGCTATGAATATATTTTTTCCAAAATCGTTACCATTTTTGAGAAAACTAGTTCAAAGATTTAGTTTAGGTTCAAAATCGTAGCTTTGCAATTTAATTCAGATGATCACTGAAAACCTTATAGCAAAGCCTTATTAAATTTATAATTTTCAGAAGCATTACAAATTTTATATGGACAAGATGCATGGCACAAGCACATTATCATTAAATCGTTGTGCCATCAAATAAGACCTTCATTTGCTTCAAAGGGAAATTATACTGCACAATTTACCTATATTATGTCGTAATATAGAGTGCGGTAATTTTCAATAAACTGTGCTAATTTAAAACATTTTGTCTTATAATTTGTGCCCAGCAGTATTATGGTGTTATATACACTTTTATCTATTTTTCGTTTTTATTAAATATGATCTAAGAAATGATCTAACAAATCTTATTCATTGAGTTGACTTTTTTGTAATGTTTTAAGATGTTTTTACAGTTTTAACTTATCGAATACAGTAAAAATATGCATATTTTGCTTACGGTGATTCATAATTAGTATTCTGGTTTGAATATTTTTTCATTCAATGTATCTAATACAAAATATATTAACTTTATTTGGATTTATTCTCGAAAGAGTAAAATTTTGAAGTCAGTTTGTACGCATGAACTTGCAGAAATTAAGTATTTCTGTACATTCTTCAAACTATCTTTATAACTAAATGCTCAGAAATTGGTAAAAGTTATGAATCTGATTTTCGATATTAGAATTTATCACATCAGACCACAGCTTTTACATTGAGTGCAATGTTGATTTTCTAAAAATGTGAAAAATCAACCTGCTTTACTGAGCAAAGAAGCTGGATGATATAAGCAGTTCTTAGTTAATCAAAGCGAACCAACTTTGTTCCATGATAATTATTGTGGATTCCGAGATTAAATCCGGTATCAAATAATAACAAACGCCAAGAATGAATATAGGAAAATAAATGTATTAACGTATTAATACAAACTGGTAATACAGGTTAGTAGTTCCAGGAATGCGGGGTTAGTAGACAAATATATATATAGTCTTTGATATCGACGTACCGCTCGAGAATACTTCGGGACATTGATTATGTAATTCTTCCTTTAACTTTGTCGCTTCTGATGGTTCGCACTTTATCTTCTTACAAAAAGAACTGATAGGTAAATCCCATAAGTCGAATTTTTGCATCCAGTCTGTGCCCACCAGATTTTCTGTATCTTTCATTACGAATATCTTGAGTTTTTTTGTTTCTCCGTGGAATTTCACATTTAAGATCACTTCTCCTTCGAATTTTATACGCTTCCCTGTCACTGACTTAGCAATTTTCTGTGTATGTATCATGATCGGTCTATTAAGCTTTCTCCATGTCTGTAGGTTAATTATCGTTAGATCCGAACCTGTGTCTAGTTGTAATTTTATCTTTTTATTTAAAATTTAAAGTTCCACGTATTTTCTTGTGTTAATATTGTCTTCGTCGTGCATTCTAGTCGCACTTATCTTACTAGTAAATTTTCTGTTCCTACATTGGGATGCCTTTTTTATATTTAAAACGACAATCCTTATTCCAGTGTAGTCCTCCACATCGATAACATGCAGATGGGGGGGACTTATATTTGCTTATATTTTTATCATTATTTGCCCTATACGTTGTACTTTTTCCATTATTATAGAATTTTTGTTTTTTTTTCCGGGGAGGGTGAAAAACGTCAACTTTTGTTCAACTTACGTATATGTGCTACTCTTGATTCCTCGATATCCTTCGAGTCGTTCTTTATACTCAGGCATTTTTGGCAGTCTTCTGTTAATTTTTGTAGTGTTAATCCAAGCTCATTTTGCAGTTTTTAAATCATCCTTTTGCGCATTTCACTATCCTTAGCTGAGACTAACCCTTGTACAAAAATAAGACACTTGAAATTGTCCGGTGTTAATTCTGCTAACTTGAAGTCGTCGCAATGTTTGTTCACGATTGCGGCGAACGTGGAGTAGTCCTCCTTTTCGTCCTTTACGAGGTTAAGACATTTCCATCTTTTGTGAAATAGTGACGTCTTTGGACTGAAAAGCTCTGTAAGGCATGTAACTGCTTCGTCAAACGTTAACTCATTTGTCTTTTTTGGCAAGATGTAATCCACAAATTTTGTGTATTCTCCTGTTCCTAATTTTCTGAGTAACAAACGTAGCTTGTTTGCTTCTGTCCAGTTTTGACAATCGATGTTGTAGATGTCTTCATGACGTCTGAAATAGTCCCCAAAATTTTTATCTTCTTCTAGGGAGTAATTGAATGTTTCTATCGTATTCCACACTGCGTCTTGGGAAAAAATCGCCTCTTTTTCGATATTTTGTTGTTTGTTACCCACTACCTTTAATATTAGTTCCTGGAGTTGCATTTGTCTTTCTTCATTTTGCATTTGTCTTTCTTGATTTTCCTTCTGAGTTTGTAGAAATTGTTTTTGCCACTTCTCTTCCATTCTTTCTTGGAGTTGTAATTGCTGTTTATTTTGGTATTTTACAAGTTCTACTAAAATACTTTTAAAATCCTCCATGATAAGAGTCTTACGAAAAACTTACTTTTCCGTATTTTAATCCTCGTAAATCTTTTGTTACCAAGTTGTTGTGGACACTGGCAAACGGCAATTTTTTTTTTGTATATGTCCGATGTCCTCGTCACCCAGTTGTTGTGGTCGACGAGAGAGAAATTTTTTTTCCTTTCGTGTAAGTTCAAATTCCTCGTCGCCAATTTTTTTTTCTTCTTCCTGTGTGACTTCGATATCCTTGTCGCCAAGTTGTTGTGGATTCCGGGATGAAATCCGGTATCAAATAATAACAAACGCCAAGAATTAATATAGGAAAATAAATGTATTAACGTAATAATACAAACTGATAATATAGGTTAGTAATTCCAGGAATGCGGGGTTAGTAGACAAATATATATATAGTCTTTGATATCGACGTATCGCTGTATGACTTCTTACTGAGTCTACGTGCTCGTGATTGTGACTCTTGCCGCTACGTTATTCTACTCTTCTACCGACTGTCTTCTACTCCTCGGGTATTCACTGGCAGTAGTATATGTATACCCTGGGTGAGTCCATTTGTGTAAAAAGGGAAGACCCCCTTCAACAATAAAGTATTTCACTTCATTTGTCGTACTTCCTAGATTTGGCAGCAGCCGATTACCATTTCTTTAAATATTTAAACTATTTTAAGTAAGAAAGATATAATAGCCGGACAAACGCGGAAATTATTTTCAAGACATTTCAGAGTTTTCTATCTGATGTGAAAGGTGGAAGGTGGCATAGTAACAGACCTTTTGAAAGATGCAGGATAAGAATTCCCCAAATGATCAGTACAGCTATTTATCCAGTGTATTCGGGGGAAAAGTGTCATCACAAAAATTTAGTCTATGACTGGTATTTTTATTTTATAAAAAAAGGAAACACTAAAGGTGTTTTCAATTACCTCCACCGATCACATTACTATCAAACATGTATAAGCTATTCTCAACTTTACTTACAAACAGATAAACAAACCTTGCATGGAACTCGGACAGACATAAGGAAATGCAGGTTTCAGGAATAGTTATTCAGCAATCAACCATCTACATACAATAGATTAACTGATCGAGAAAAAATAATGTAAAGTATCTTCCGGAAAATGAACAGGGTAGGAATTGGGAGTTAGCATAAACGAAGAATATTATGCCATCTACAATTTGCTCATGATATTTTACTAATAAAAAAGATCATCGGAGCGGAAGATTTACATGAAGTACCAAATGGCTTAATGGGGAAAATGCCAGTGTACGTTTGAAAATCAACAGAAATAAAACAAAACAATGTTCAATTGTAACGTTCCAGAAAAGATAATAAAAGCAGATGTTAAAAAGCTAAACTCATCTTTTTTTATCTAAATATCTGCAACGGGCATAGACTTGGGGCAGGTGCTAACATTAAAGAAAGACTTCGAAAATAAATTAAAACGACGTATAACGATAAAATGAAAGGTATTTTATAGCCATATGGAAATAACGAAAGAGCCTAAGAGATAGAGAAAGGTCCACATGAATCAGAGAACAGAGTAAGATAAGAAATGGCAAAGACGTGATTAACAACGAACATGAAGGTGGATGAGGTACATGGCAAAAAGAAAGAATAGGTGAAGTAAAAGGTTATTTGACTTATGCCCCATGGATAGCAAAAGCAGTCGGAAGAAAAACAGATGGCGAAAGGAGATAAAATGGTTTGTCTTTCAGAGCAGAGAATATCACAATTTGGAAAAGACCTGTGTTCACCAGTGGACTTTCAATGGCTGTGGCTACAGCAGCTGATGATGATGATTATGGTGTAAGAGTTTTATTTTCGTACCAGCGTGTCAACTCTCAGTTCCTATTTGGAGTGATTATATGATGTTTTCTAAAGAAATTTATTGGTTCTTAATGTTGAAAAGTTAAAACATTTTATTTTGTAAATAACGTAATGTTTATATTAAAGATATATACAGTCGCCCCTCGTTTATCTCTGTTAATCAATTTCAGACCCTACCGCAATACGTGAATTTCCGCGAAGTATTATTATTTATTTATAAATCCAATATTTTCGCAGTTAGAGCATAGAAAACCTGTTTACAATCTTCTAAATACGGTTTTTGACATTATAAGAGCTCTCTAGACACAAAATAATATCCCCGTACTCACCTTTACAATTATATTTCCCAATAGACAAAATAAGAAAAATAAGACATATTAGACGTTAGAAATGTCGTATTACTCAAAGTTCTTGCGTGTACATCGCTTCATTATCGAACAAGCTGCATTATTTTTCTAGGTTAGCGTGAAGGACTAGTAAGCATAATTTTCTACCACTCGGCCCCTTCAGCCCCTCAACCTCCGGCGTCTTCCTCTTTGGGTTGAGGCGCCCACTCGGTCTGAACCGAACTCAGGTGTAGCTGGCCGCACGCTCCCTGAGTACCCGTAGATTGTTCGACCGGTCACTGCCCAAGTTCTGCCTGTGTTAAATTTTAGATCCAGTAGGCGGAGGGTATTGTCCATACGCTCACGGTCGATTGGGGATGTAGGCACGGCTGTGAGGGTGGGCGGCAGGAAAATTAGAATGTGGCGAAAAAAGGAAATAATATCTGCAGAAGCCGAACAACAATGGGTAAAATATCAATGTCTTTTATATAAGGAAACAACAACAGTAGAAAAGATTACAGAAAGGATAGAAAAGCAATTAACATAAGAAAAGAGGACTACTCCTCTACCAATTTTCCAACAGAGAGAGGTGTGTGTGTGATTAACTTGTTCCAATCGACTTGGGAGGATGTGTGGCTCGTAATTCCAGCCCTACGTGGAAGTGTAGATTTTCAGTTTGTTGTCGTAAATGACAAACGTTAGGTTTCAGCGGCTTTTCAATGCGACTGCTACAACGACGATGATATTTCTTGAAGTCCTTATCTCTGACTCGTCACTGGACCGACTCACTGCGACGACAGTCTCTCTACCCCGACTCTGCTTCACCGACGTAACTCCCAACGTAACTCTCCAACTCAGCATAACTCGCGTATATATAGCAACCGAAGGTTATAAGCCAGGTTGTTCACGCGCTTAACACGAGTGTCGCCATAATCACATGTATTTGCAAAGTTTCTGTTGTTTACTCAGATCTATTTTAAATCTCTTAGTAGATAAAATTAATTCGTTCATTCCAATTGTCTTTTCGATGACCAAATTCAGCGGATACAACTTATGTTTAGATTAGATTTCGCTAGCGGTAAACATACACTGATCTTACCTCTCCGGTCCAATTTATTCAATATGTTTTTATCAAAAATATTATTTTCGTCTATTTTTTTTTAATGACCCAAATTAAACATCGCCTCCTGCCCTTTGCATTTGTTTATAAACAAGTCTTCGCCAACCCGATTTGAAATTCACTCTTTATCCATCAGCCGACTTAGGTTTCATATATCATTGTTCTAGATTCTTTCCTATTAATAGCGTTGACACAGTTTATAACTTCACGGAAGATCGTGTTTTTCATTTTCAATCAATAAACGTTATATTTGCGTGTGTGCATTCATGTGGGTGTGTGCGTCAACCTCTCTCTGTTACAATTTGACGTTTTCTTTTCAGCACATCCTTGAAATCAATTATCCTATTTGCATAAATATCTTTATATGTAGTTTTGGTTTTATTGCCAAAAATAAAATTTGGCTTTATTTTAATCAAATACTATTTGCCTTGTTGTTTTGTACTCGGCTTGTTGTCAACTTACTATCTTCTGAACAATTTTGTTTGCACACGCCTTTGTACCATCACGCAGCCAAACACATCACCAACAAATGATCCACAGCACACTCGCAACAATAGCCAATCAGTGAACAGCACGTTCCAACCCTGTAGTAGACCGTAGTCAACCGCGAAGCACCGAGGAACCGTGATATGATTTTTTAATGAAAAAATCTGAAAAAACCGCGATTGAGTGAAGCCGCGATAGTCGAAGCGCAAAGTGGCGAGGGACGACTGTATATATTTATTCAAACCGTGGTCTGTGAGGCTGGCTCCATGACCGAACTAATAGAGGCACCATTTGACCCCAAAAGTGCTTTTCCCTGATGAAGGGGGTGCATGTTCGATACTCGTCGGAGGCACAATTTTAGGACTTCTCAATGTAGACAGGTCGTTATTAATTTAAACTTTTAATAGAATAAAAAAAAACAGGGATAGAAACCGAAAAATGCATTTAAATAATTTAAATGCCGTTTTTAAACTTAAATTTCGGTTCTATTTGAAAGATAACAGCCTAAAAAGCTGATATGAATTAAAAGAAAAATTAATTTCCGTATATAAATAAACTTAGACATTTTTTAAAAAATGGCACGTTTCTTTCGTCAGTCATCGAACTGCTATTACAATAAATTTAAAATTCTCCTTAAAATCCAATATTTTCCCCAGAGATGTGTTTCGAAGTCTATTGGCAAATTTAATGTTTAATTAACTTGATTTTGTTATAGACAAGCGTATGGTTGCAAGACAGAAATACGACAACAGCAGAAATAGATTTACGTGATTTATTTCAATAGGAACGTGTGGTTTTGGGACAGCTACCTTGTGGTATAGTTCATAAGCTGGCTGCCGATCCGGGTTGATCTCTCATAGTAGTTCTCACTGGTTGGCGTGGCGTTCCTCCTGCTGACTGCTCAGACTGACCGTGACAGATCTCTTCCTCGGCCTCCCGTTGACTGCTTTGTACTTCCCCGTTGGCCCTTTTTATGGCGTTTTTTATAGCTTGACGGGCTCGAAAAACGACGCGAGTATAATTAGGAGTGAAGCATTTTTATTGGTCGAAAAATAGAAGCACTTTGAAATATTATTTTATTTTTTGACCGGAACTCGTGCGTCGGGCCTATGCGTAAACGACGATAATGGTCATTTTGTGACGGGGCCTTGTCCCGTTCACATCCGACTCTCGCTCTTGAGTACGTTAGTTTATTTGCCTGCAAATCAGCCGAGATATGTCTTATTTTATTTCATAACAAGGCTCCTCCAGATCTTGGTCTGATTTACAGTGAGCGTTATTCGTGTGTATTTCGGTGATTAATTCATGATAAAGTCTCTGAAGCGTGTGGGAAGTTGTCCTCGTGTTCTTCTTATTGGCATTTGTTTTGGTATGGAGTTACTTGCTGAATTATGTGTCCCAGAGGGATGTGGGGGAGAATGATCCTGGTGACTGTTACATGGTGGAGGCAGAGGGATTGTATTAGATAGATGTGTTGGACGTGGAGCCAGTCGTCGGATATGTGCACGGGGAATCCAGATTGTATCACCGTTATCGTTTTGCACCTGACACATCATATTGTTCGTTTCTATAATGGTGTAATTTCCTATCCAGGGCAGATGAGAGGATTGGGCAACAGTTGAGTGTGGCCGGTGAAGTAAAACCTTGTCGCCTACTTGTACTGGCTCCTTGTATGTGAGGCGATTTAAATTAGTCTCAAGTTTGTGGTCAGCTTCGTCGTTGGCCAGGGTGACGTGGTGGTGAACCTGCTTTAGCAGGGCATTAATTTGCATTCCATATGCTCCAGGATCATCACTTGCGATTTCTTTTCTGTGTAGTGTAGGTAGGCCGATGTTGGGGTGACGGCGGTGGCGCTGTTGGTCGTGACGTTCATGGACGAAACGACAGATTCTAGAACGTCTGTCCATTCATAGTTCCTGTCTTCGCATAACATATAAAGTGTGTTCTTCATCGTGCGATGTTGTCTCTCGATATCTCCTGAGCTTTGCGGGCGCCAAGGATAGTGAAGTTCTTGCGTGATTGACATCTGGTTACAGAATTGTCGATAGACTTCTCCAGTGAAGTGTGTGCCTCGATCAGAGGATACTATGCGTGGAATCTCTCTGTGTCGAAGGAAGAACTGGTACAATCCGCAGGCAGCGTCGATAGCACAATCTCTCGCGCATGGTATGGCCGTAAAGTGTCGGCTGAAGCTATCCAAGATGGTTAGGATGTAGCGTTTTCCCTTTGAGTTGGGCATTGTGACAAAGTCTATAAAGATGAGATCGAATGGTCTCTTTCCTCGTTTGCAGTGGCCAATGGGCCAGTGTGTACGTCTACCGTAGTTGCCCTTGCACTTAGCACACGTGTCGCAAGACTCGACATAGGCCTTGATGTCGCGGTTTTTGAATTCCCACCAGTAGCTGAAAAGGAGTTCTCGCATACGGGTAACACCTGAGTGGTTGTGGCCCTCGTGTGCCTGGTAGAGGTATCTGGATCGTAGTTTGTATGGTACAACCAATCTCAGAGAGTGTTTACTGTCTCTTATCATCAAAACGGAGGTGCTTGGTTCTAGAAAGAATTGGTGCAAATGTTTTTTAAAAAGCGTAGCTCGGTGGTCGTCATGATCGATATGTGGTTCGCTTGGAGTGGGTGACTGGAGGGCGCTGATGATCTTTGCCAGGGCGTCGTCCTTTTGTTGTTCATCTGCGATGCCGAGGTGGTTGCAGATTCTCTCAGTGGGGATGATGGTGGTAGAATGATAGGCAAAGAATGCGTTGGTGACGCGCTTGTGGGTGCGGGCGTTTTGTGGTGTGTGAGTTTTGGGAATGAGCTGTAAACAGTTAAACTCGCCGAGGCACCAAGATGGGATGTATACGCGGAGGCCCTGAACCACTTATCTCGAATGTCCTGCCTGCCGGTGTAGGGTCGTTCGGGGCTTTCGTTTTCTTATGTCCGCAACCTCTGCTGCGCATGTCAGCCCATACATTTGATTCGCCTTCGACATATTCTAAGACGAATTTGTAACATGAAATTTCTTCTTGCCATCGTCGTATTTTGGCATTATTGAACTCTCGTTGGTCCAGATATGTCAGCGATCTGTAGTCGGTGAAGATGCGAAGGGGCGATTGCGAAGGAAATAATCAAATGTCAATATTGACCACTTTAGTGCATATGCCTCTCGTTCCGTCGTGGACCAGTTCTGTTCCGTGGAGTTGAATATATGGGAAGCAACTGCTATGATATCTTTCTTCCCATTGTCGGCTTCTTGCATTAAGATTGCTCCACATGCGACCTCACTGGCGTCGGTGGTGAGAGTGAAATGTTTGGAGAAATCCGGAAACGAGATGACGGGTGGCGAAGAGAGACGGTCCTTGATTTTTTTTTTTTTGAAGGCTTCGTCAGCATTTTGCGTCCAGATGAACGGTTTATTAACCATGTTGAGTTCGTGTATGGGACCCATAAGTTTTGAAAACACATCTGACCTGATTTGTTCGTGAAGACGTGTCTCTAGAAATTGTCTGATCCACACTAAACGGCCGATAAGGCTTTGTAATTCCTTTTTTGATGTTGGATGTTTCATTTCCCTGATGGCACGAACGTATTCTGGATCAGCCTTGAAACCTTCGCTGTTTACTATGCGTCCGAGGAATTTTGCTTCTGATGCGAGGAAGGAACATTTATCTGGATTCAGCTTGAGTCCGAATTTTCGGAGGGCGGTAAAAAATTGTTCAAGGGAGAGTGTGTACTCCCTAAATGTCCTAGCGTGGACCAGGTTGTCGTCGATATAGGAAGAAATGTCACGGGATGTGACCGTGGCTAGGGCTTCTGCTATGCAGCGGGAGAAGATTTGTCCGGCAGATGTAAGGCCGAAGGCCAGGCGCGTGTATTAATAGCATTGGTCCTTCCATGTAAATGCTGTTTTGTATCGGTCTCGCTTGTCGATCTCAATTTGCCAGTAGCCGCTGCGTAGATCCAGGGAACCGAAATATCTGTTGCCTTTGCCGATTTTGTTGAACAAGTGGTCGATCCTTGGCACTGGGTAAGGGTCAAGATCGACCAAGACCTTGTTGAGAGTTCTTTTAAAGTTAACGATGACGCGAATCGATCCGTTTTTCTTGCGTACGACAAATACAGGGTTATTGAAGCCTTTGGGGTCGCTGCAATTTTCAATGATACCTTCATCGGCCATGCGCTTGATTTCGGTATCAACGTCTGCTTCCAAAGCCTGGGCGATCGGGTGTTGTTTCTGGCTGCGAGACTGTCCGTTGGTTGGTATGCGGATGGGTCGGATGAATGCGCCTTTGCTGCTGCTTTCGGTGCCGATAATGTCAGGGTAGCGAATGAGTAAGTTTGCAGTGGCCTCTAGTTCGTCTCGGTTTGGGAATGGTGAGTGAGTGTTACAGACAAGCGTATGGTTGCAAGACAGAAATACGACAACAGCAGAAATAGATTTACGTGATTTATTTCAATAGGAACGTGTGGTTTTGGGACAGCTACCTTGTGGTATAGTTCATAAGCCGGCTGCCGATCCGGGTTGATCTCTCATAGTAGTTCCCACTGGTTGGCGTGGCGTTCCTCCTGCTGACTGCTCAGACTGACCGTGACAGATCTCTTCGCCGGCCTCCCGTTGACTGCTTTGTACTTCCCCGTGTGACCCTTTTTATGGCGTTTTTTATGGCTTGACGGGCTCGAAAAACGACGCGAGTATAATTAGGAGTGAAGCATTTTTATTGGTCGAAAAATAGAAGCACTTTGAAATATTTTATTTTTTGACCGGAACTCGTGCGTCGGGCCTATGCGTAAACGACGATAATGGTCATTTTGTGACGGGGCCTTGTCCCGTTCACATCCGACTCTCGCTCTTGAGTATGTTAGTTTATTTGCCTGCAAATCAGCCGAGATATGTCTTATTTTATTTCATAACAATTTTCTAAAAATAACGCTTACCTTTTACTTGAAACAGAATGAAAATAACGTGTTATTCATGTTAACCTGTGAGGTTGTTGTGTGTTGTCCTGGTGATGAGTTGACTTTGTCTGAATGTACTTCTTTCTTTATATATGTAATTTTGCCCGGGGCTTGAAAAGGACATCATCAGCCCACATCGGAAATACAAACAAATCATATGATATACAAAATGCAAATGTTTGTGTTGGTAGTAACATGTTCTATCGGAGAACTGACCCGGACATCTGACTCCTTTGGCCGTCGTAGATGAAGAAAAAGAAAATTTGATTTTTGTTTCAATTGATGGCAAAACGTCTGTTCCGGTGCATCATGTGTATTCTATTTTGTTATGATTTAACTTTTTACAATTCTTATCTATAATTTAAAGTATTTTTATTAATTAACTTTTAATTTTTCCGTTATTATTATTTTGGTTTCATACACCTATATAGTCTAATACTAAGGGTTAGAGGTTATTTAGTGATTTATTTGTTGCTATCACTGCGAGGTCAAAGGACAAAATAAAAATATTGTAATTCCACGCCTGTCCGAGAAAAGCGGGTAAAAAAGTAAAAAAGCCTAAAGGTGGAAGTACAATAATCAAGAATTTGTTATTTATGTTTAAAAATGATTTTTAACCGTACATAACTAATAGTTTAAGAATATAATTTTTTTATTCTATATGCTTTTATTAAATTTAGTACAATGAATAACTTTGATGGAGTTAAGGCACGACCCAAATAAAAATATAATGGAAATTTGTGTACCACCAAAATGGATGCCATTTTCACCGAAATGAAAACAAAAAATCGCTATAACCTGTTTTACAATATTTTCCAAAAATCAGAGACTTATCCAGTTCAAAGGAAATTTTCAAGACTTATTCATTAATGAATGAACTGTATACTGAATAGGTTATTTAAAAAAATAAAAAAAACTTCGTGGGAATCTTTTTTCCTTTAGCAACTGTTACCTTATTTTTTGGTATAGATGTACAAAAAGGACATAATTCTGATATCTCGCTTTGAATGGCTACTATCCAGCATTGGAAGATACTAATCTAATTTCATATCTCCCGTTCAGTTAATTTTCCGATATATCGGTACGAGAGTTTTTTTTTCGCGTGACTCTGTTTTCCTGCATTTATTTACAGATTCTTGTATACAAGAGGAACCAATACTTACTTTAGTAATTAAACGTAAATAATCCTTTTAAGTTTTTGTTTTTTTATAATTTTAAAAACAAATCATTGTCTTATTTTTTTTCCTGCATAATTTGTTTCACTTACCACCAAGAAAATTTTCAAAATTACAACGAAACTAATTCATTAGCATAAAAGAATACTTTATACTATAATTTTCTAAAATTTACTCTTGGAATAAATATTATTCTTTTCACATTAATCTAACGCAAATTATATGTATGCTAGGCACTGTTGTAATCTGCTTCACATTAAATCTCTTTCTGATTCACTCTACATGTTGGCCGGATGTGAACAATAAGAAAGCAAACATAAAAATAAAAAGTCGCTCCCTAAGAAGGGGCCCCGAGCATCTCATCCGACTCACGAAACAAATCTTCTAAAATATCTCTATATATAAACAATACAAAAGGAACCAATTACTACATTTCACCGACAAAATTTCACTTACATTGTAGTGGACGTTTACATATACCACGCCCACAAATCACTCAACAGTCATTGGACAGAAAATAAACACTACTTTCTTTAAAGACAATTTACGCATCGCACGAGCCACATAAAATTTTCTCATGTTTTGCCTTACCAAACATGTTATATTAAAAAAATCAGCAATTGGTCGATTTTAGACCAATCACATAAATTGACATTTCTTTCAATATTTTTCCCGCTCTCGTCCCTGGAGCCTATGTTATGTGTATATATAGCAGAAATTAAAGACTATTAAATTTCAGAGCCTTAACCACGTACGTGTATTCTCAATCTTCTACTCAAACACACACACATACATTAATTACATACACACAACACTGAACTGTCTGTTTCAAAAGCCAAGTGAACTATTCAAGACTTTATCATCCTCTTGCACGGCATTCTCACTTTCAAACTCATATATCAAATATTCTTGAACTCTAAACAAATTTAAACAAGAAAAGTTCTTACAACACACATTTGTATTCCCACACGATACAAGGGGAACTAATTTTTACATCTTAAACTTTATTGTCACTAACACAATTGTATATTTACTTGTTTTCAATACATATTTTTCTTGTTGACATTCAATGATCTCTTGTCATTCTTTTTCGTGTTTCTTTGCAAATTAAATGTGGTGTGCTAATTTCAAACCTCATTAGCTCCCGACAACATGAATTAACGTTACCGTCCTACATACACCTACACACAAGCGTTTCTTTACTTACACACTATTACACTATCATAAATGTTCTTCAAACATATTATCGGTTGCGTTTATTTAAATATAAAATGTATTAACATTTCAACATTAAGAACCAATTAAATCTATTTAGAAATCCTTATATAACCACACTGAATAGAAACTGAGTGGTGTAAGTGTTTTATGCTTTATCATCATCATCATCATCATCATCATCATCAGATGCTGCTGCTGCTGCTGTTTCTGCTGCCGCTGTAGCCACAGCCATTGAAAGTTCACTGGTGAACAAAGGTCTTTTCCAAATTGTGATATTCTCTGCTCTGAAAGACAAACCATTTTATCTCCTTTCGCCATCTGTTTTTCTTTCGACTGCTTTTGCTATCCATGGGGCACAACTCAATTACTTCACCTATTCTTTCTTTTTGCCATGTACCTCATCCACCTTCATGTTCGTTGTTAATCACGTCTTTGCCATTTCTTATCTTACTCTGTTCTCTGATTCATGTGGACCTTTCTCTATCTCTTAGGCTCTTTCGTTATTTTCTATATGACTATAAAATGCCTTTCATTTTACGTCGTTTTAATTTATTTTCCAAGTCTTTCTTTAAGTCTATGCCCGCTGCAGATATTTAGATAAAAAAAGATGAGTTTAGCTTTTTAACATCTGCTTTTATTATCTTTTCTGGAACGTTACAATTGAACATTGTTTTGTTTTATTTCTGTTGATTTTCAAACGTACACTGGCATTTTCCCCATTAAGCCATTTGGTACTTCATGTAAATCTTCCGCTCCGATGATCTTTTTTATTAGTAAAATATCATGAGAAAATTGTAGATGGCATAATATTCTTCATTTATGCTAACTCCCAATTCCTACCCTGTTCATTTTCCGGAAGATACTTTAGTTTACATTGTTTTTTATCGATCAGTTTATCTATTGTATGTAGATAGTTGATTGCTGAATAACTATTCCTGAAACCTGCATGTTTTTTTCTATCCCAATAACCCATATGTGTCTTAGTGGCATTATCACCGTGAAATGGTTTAAAAAATGAATTATTTTTCTCAAAAATAGTTAATGAC
This sequence comes from Acanthosepion esculentum, assembly GCA_964036315.1. NCBI lineage: Eukaryota > Metazoa > Mollusca > Cephalopoda > Sepiida > Sepiidae > Acanthosepion > Acanthosepion esculentum. Next base: position 47,761,190 of record OZ038507.1, read on the forward strand.
TACCAAATATGGTGATTTTCCCATATAAATAAAACTTATATTGGTTCATTAGGTGCACAAAAAAGGACTTTTATAGTGCGAAATTGAACAGAAAGAATTTGTTTATTTGCAATAAATTTATGTGAAAAGAAAATAACCGTGTAACCTGTAAGGGCTAACTCTAAATCTCCTTTTGAGCGCTTTAATAAATAATTAAGCCCAGAGGAGAAAAAATGTTTAAGTTAAAGTGAGTGTTGGGACAGTTAAAAATGTCCTTGACGGATACAACTGTAGGGATATAGAAGTCGCTTATCTCGCTTTGGTGGAGATAAGTCACATGGGTTACGTGACGGCCATTTAATGACGTCACTTCATACACTGACTAAATCGGCAATTAATTTTCAGTTTGATTTCAGCAGCAAGTTTCCTTTCTCCATGGCCATGGCAGAGGCTAAATTTGACACCCCAGCAGCTTACAAGTCCATGGTGCCGTTTCCCCTTAGGAATATTTCCTAAATATAGAATGAAAGTCCAGCTTGCAGTCCTCAATTTGGAAAAATCCAAGACTCCTTGTTTCCCGTTCGTAGAACGCCTTGGGCATAAATGAATCCGGCCCGTTTGAATCTGGAGTCCTATATATATAGCTTCTTCAGGTACAGGAGTATCTCCATATTATATGTACCACCATTTCTTTTTATTTCTCCTTATACTCTACTTGGTTGTGTAGATATATGCGATATATTATTCTCCTTGTGGGACATATTTGTATATATGTATATAGTTTTGTGTATGTCTTAGTGATATAAAAATCTCTCTGAGAACAGAGCATGTTTGTCATTCTTTTTCCTTTCAGCCACTCCGCTCCGTCCATGAACTAAGTTTTCGTATATCAAGAATATAATAATGCCTATAATGGGGGAAATATAAATGAGAGACTAAATCTTTTTTCCCTAGCGCTCTCCGGTTACACGGCGGAAGTTCACACGTTGTTGTTAATGTTCTAACCTGTCATAGATCGATAGCAGTAGCGGACCAAAGTAGAGGGGCTGCATTTTATAAAGGCGGCATATTGCCGGTGAACAAAATTGAAGACGCGATCATTCATTTTTATGTTATGGTGTTTCAAAAATGAAATCTCATATTTTGTTTCTTTAATTTAAATTTTTTTTCACATTCATTCCTTTTTGTTTGGAAGATCACAAACACATGACATGCCGCCCCGTTGGCGACTTTAAAATAAAGTTTTAATAAACGCGGGCGACTGTCTGAGATGCCGGTACTTTGATATGGCCCTGCTATAAGCAACCTCTTGCTGAGACTACAAGACCACAACGGGACATTCCAAGAGACATCCCCACTATATTGTAAATTTGTACCAATATATATATTTGCCGACCCACCCCATGTTTTTGTATTGCGATAATCGACCTAAATAATTATAGGATCGTTTTTAAATTATTTTTAATAAAAATAAAATGTCCGAAGATATTTTTGTTTTTTTAGTGATTTCAAAATCATTTGTGAGCATGTTGAAATTTTAATGAAATTTTTGGTATTTTATTCATTAATAAATTAATTTTATAATGAATAGCTTCTTTAATTTAAAAAAAAAACCTCGAGAAGAATTTCAACGTTTGGTTATTTGAATAAAGAAATTCCAATCGCTAATTTATACATTGTATTCATTTAAAAATTTTATGGTGAATTTTGAAAGCCTTCAAACCCTTTTACCTAAGATGAAATATTTCTAATTAAATACAGATTTATTTAATCTATTTAAAAATTCTATGATTAAAACTTCCCAATGTAGGAGAGCATATTTAAAAAAAATTACGAACGATTTTTATTCAGACTAAAGTTGCTTGAAGAAATAAAGAAAAGTCGTCTTCTTTTTTGAAGTCTTAAGAATTTTAAGATTATAATTATGAAGAAATAAAATTGGTCTTCTTTTTTTGTAAGTTGCGTTCCTTCCCAACCCAAAGATCTTTGGGCGGGAAATTAAAATTAAACACAAAATAAATTATCGCATTTTTTCAAATGTTTTTGTTGGGTTATAATTTATATTTTTGTCCATGAAATTTGAAAATATTTGCATTATTATTATGTCTAATTAATAATTTGATTAATTGAAATTTCCGTTATTTTTTTACATCTCACGGGATACTGATTAAGAGCAAAATCATTGAATCAAAATAAGGATTATAGTTGATTTTGATAGTAAATGATAACGCACATGGGTTTTAAGAAAGACGAACAAATCTCTTTATGATTTCTGCTGTCGCCTCTTCCTGAAGACGCAATTCAAGTTTAGAAAGAAATCCGGGATTTCAAAAGTTCTGGAAGCTTAATTCAAAAATATCTGAACATGAAAATTCGTCTGACTATCAAAGAGTTATTAAGGAATGGAAGATTTTGGAAATGACCCTTAATAAAGGTAAAACCCATGACAGTAAATTACAAGAACAAACTGAATGAAAGACAGATTTGGAGACAGGTTTTAACACGGTTACTTGATGTTGTGAAGTTTCTGACGAAACAACCTTGCCTTTTAAAGATCATCGAGATGTATATAGTTCCAATAAATGTAACTTTATAAAACTTGCTGAGAATCTTATGAGCAAGTATGATCTTGTTCTTGGAAAGCATTACTTGAAAGAAGTAAATGATAACCGGCGGTACTTGTCATCGAAAATCAAAAATGAATTTATTCATATCTTGGGAAACCACGTAAAGGAATTCGAATTCGAAAAGCCAACTATTTTGCTATCATAATAGACAGCACGCCGGGCATTTCTCATACTGATCAGATAAGTTCCATTTGTCAATATGTCATTGTTGAAGACAAAGAAGTGTAGGTGCTGGAATCATTTCTTGGTTTTATGAGCATGGGAAGACAACTTATGATATCAAGAAGATAGTTTTGGATCGACTGGAGAAACTGATCTAAAAAAATGTAGAGGGATAAAATTTGACAATACAGCTAGTATGACTGGAGTTTATGGTGGTGTTCAATGTTCCTACGAAACATAAACGGGAAAGCTAAATTTGTGCCATGTTCTAATCATCGTCATAATTTATGCGGTGTTCATGCCTCAGCTGTGAATGCAAGTGCCATTGCATTTTTCGGGGTGATTGAGAGACCCTATACATTTTCCTCCTCTTCCAATCACTGGTAAGAAGTTTTAATCTTCGCCTGTGAAGGTCATGATGAAGTGTTTGGTAACCACTTGTTGGAGTGGACGTTATGAAGCTATTCGTGCAAAGATTTCAAGGAGTAATTCAGGTACTTGATTCATTAACCTCAGCTTCAGAAAATATTCAAACGAGAGGAGGAGATGCACAAATGATTTTGCTTTCAATGAAAACTTCTCCTTCATATCACATTTGTTTTACTGGGAAGAAATTCTGGGACAAATAAATCTCATCCAAAATAAACTTCAAGAACCTGGAATTGGTTTGGATCTGTGTAAAATCCACATGGATGCGACAAAAATTTTCTTTAACCTAAACAGGGACAGACTGGTGTCTGAATTGGTTAATCGAAGTAAAACAAAGTACGAGGAAATGGAAATTCCAGTTGAAAAGCGTATTAGAAGAAAGAGAAAGCTACCTGGGGAAATGGAAGATGATGTTTTGTCAAACGCTTGTGCAGGAAGTAAAAAGAAATCTTTACGAATGTCATGATCGTCTTGTAAATGAACTGGAAGCACGATTTGACTCCATGTCTCATCTGCAAACTGTCTTCACTTGATTATCATCGCAAGCAATCATGGAAGATGTTGAAGGCGAGTTGGAACCAAAATTTAAAATTCTCGGTAACGAATACGGTGCTGACTTAGGCGTATCTAGGCTGCCTTTGGAAGTTCTTCGACTTCGGAACTTTTTAGTGGCAGCTTCCAAAATGGAACGTGACATGACCATGATGACCAAATCATCGGCTATCGAATGGCTGAGATGGATTTATTGATGGCAAGTTCAAGAAACAGTGCCAAATATCGTGATTGCTCTACGGCTGTTTTTGACATTCACAGTTTCTGCTGCTACTGCAGAGAGAAGCTTCTCAAAACTGAAGCTCATTAAAAGTCACTTGAGATCGAGTATGTCGCAAGATCGCTTATCCAATTTGTTCCTCATTTCAACTGAACATGAAACTGTGGAGAAGATAGATTTTGACCAAGTTATTAGTAACTTTGTTTCTGAAAAAGCTCGAAAGGTTAAAATATGATAACGTTTGTTCAGCTAATTTTTAAATTTGTTGTTTTTCAAGTACTAATCAACGCCATTATGGGTATTTCATTTATATTTTTCATCCCCCAAAAAGGGTGGCGGCATTATGAATAGGGGCCTCGGGCGACACATTGCCTCGGTACTCCCCTGATCGATAGGGCAATAGTAGTAGCGAATCGTTTGTTGTTGAATGAGGTATGTTAAATGAAAAATGATTATAGCAGCAATGATCTTAGAAAAGGACTGTATGACAGTAGTTTCAAAAGAACAAATTGTCGGTTTTTAGTTTTGGCATTTTAACCACGTAGTGTCTCAGAGTTTAAAGCAGGCATGGGCAACCTTTTTCGGGCAGTGGGCCGCATGATCTATGGTTCATCAGAAGACGGTCCGCACTACTAAACAGATACAAGATAATTTTTCGTAGTAGTAACCTCAGCTACTTTCACTACAGAAGATAGCATATAGCGTAAGCGTATAACTTAGAAATGGTAAGAAAGTTTTATTTCGTAAGAAAGTTGTTTTATAATCAAGAAAAAATGAAGTCTTGGTATAATATTATCACTGATGATAGTGTGATTATCACATGTTGCTGCGTGGGATTTATTTTTAATTTCTTTAGAGAAAAAATTCTTATAAACGTTTCCTGTTTCAAAAGCAAAAGATGTTTACACGTATGATCTTCCTTGGTGAACATCGCTAATGGTTTCAAATGCTGATAACGTTAGTTTCACCGAAAGTTTACAAAATTCAAGAAACATTTTACTTAATCATTCTTTATGTATGTGGATAGGTATGAGAAAGTCTGTGAGGGAACAAGCGAGAACGAAAGAAAACAACATTTTAAGAAACGTTATTTTGCTTATGAAATTAAAACGTGCCATTTCAAAAAGACCAAACGGGCCGCATGTGACTCACGGGCCGCAGTTTACTCATGACTGGTTTCAGTAATAATTGAATAATTGATAATTCAAATGATAAGTTTTCTTCTCAAACCTTTTTTTTTTTCAGAACATTCGACTTTATTGCTCTAAGCTATACACAGCGTCGCCATAAAAAGGTTGAGAATTAAGACTTTTTTTTAATCATTTCGCCCCAGCAAGGTAAAGCCTCTAAAACACAAGTGGTTACTGAGTGTCAAAGAATAAGACAAAGAAAACATTATTAAGTAGCGAGAACAATAAAAGACAAGAGGAATGAAGAAGGTAGTAGATTACATTTACATTTTCGAAGATAAAAATTGGTTGGAAAACAGGAACAGGCTAGAAGTGCGAGAAAAGAAATTGTTGGCAAATAACTTATTTTTTTTAAAGATCACGTTCGAACACATCATTAGTCAATAATGTCTTTGCTTGTAGGTATTGGTAATGGGCATGAGGTAGTTTTTTTTTCCACATAAATTTTATGCATACTGAAACACGAAATCGTGTTTCTGTAGTTGGAAGATCTCAATGCTAACGCTTTGATTTTTTTAAAATTCTATTAAACAAATATAGCTTAATCATGTAAGTACCGAGAAAACATTTAATTTTAAAATGACCGACTTCTGGTTTGGATTTTCTAAGAATAAGAATTTTCTTTTGGACAGTTAAGAAGAAAAAAAGAATTGAATCTTGCCTTTTAAATGATCGCAAATTTTGAGGTGATGTCATTTTGTGTCTGCCAGTACTTAAACAAATATAATAAGTATATTTTTATTCAATTCTTTATTTTAATAAATGGGCTGTCATAAACTATATTCACAAAACATTCAAATACCACAATTCTGAGGAGCGCTCCCTTGCATCTTTATCCGTAGCTATTTTACCTAAGCCCCCTTAAGAAATACAACAGTTGCTGTTGTTAATATTGGTAAGTAGATCAAAGAAATGATTCTCTTGCACCATAATGTTATGTATGACCTTTACAATAACTTGAAATACTTGATTTTTCACATACTGGTGCTTTTGTTATACGCGACTAAAAATAATCCATTCGCTAGTTAACGTTATCTGCTTAAACTAACAAGGAATTCGAAGTGAATAGTAACAGTCTTTGTATATTAATACTGGAGTTTAACATATTGAGTAGACGTGTAAAAGGAACAGATGTCTCGACTAAATAGAACAGAAAGCATTTTTTCACAACACGAATCTAATGTGAATGTTATTGTATCTTTCTTTTTTAAAAGAATCTGTCTGAAGCGCCATAAGTCAGAAATGACTTTGAAGATTTTTGATAATTTCAAATAAAGGTATTTTTGTTAAAATGATTTATTTTTTATTGCTTAATCAAAATGTTTGAGAATTTGATGTATAAAAGGTGAAAGAGGGAAGAAAATAATTCAAAATCAGTAACGACCTTTTTTTTTTGACTCTTCAAAATCTGGAAGTTAAATGTTAAAAGTAGTTTCTACATGCAACATGTTTCTAATATGCAACCGTTAAATAAACACGATCCATATAAGATGTTAATAATACAAACTAATCAATAAGGTGTTAATAACATCTATACATTCATATAAGATGTTAATAATAATAACTAAACATCAATACAGGTCTATTAAATTTGAATGAATTGGTCACTATCTGTCAAATAACTTATTCTTCTAACAGAAAATAAAACGAGGCTTAAGTAATTAAGGCGTTAATAAAAGTGGTCTTAATTAATGTCTTAATCCAGACATCTTAATGGACGAAGTCGTGCTTCTGCTCTCTGGGTACGTCACCTTTACTCAGATACAAACATTTAAGCCTGTCAGTTTCTGAGTTTGGCAAATTCGGGATTTCAAAGTGTAGACGTTCCGAAAAGTAGACATATTAATGTACTGTCAGACTGTACTGCAACTAATTTGAGACACGAAAACTTTCTGCTTATGTTAAGAATTTTAACAAAGACAATAAATCATCGAAGCCGTGGGAAATCTTTTGTTTGACATATTGTTTTTCTTGGATCGTTTGTCAGCCTTTATCATAGGTACCTTCACGAGATCGCTAAAAAAAAAAGAGCATAGCATGATGAAAAAGACGCTAAACTCGACGAAAACAAGATCGTCTAAATATTTATGTTATTATAAAGAGGAAAGATCAAAGTTTATTTTAATTATTTTTTTTTAAAAATCCTTCTTTTTAGAACAATCTGAATTTTCATTTAAAAATCCTTGTTTCTCTTTTTATCACCGGAACTAGTAAAATAATATATAAAATTTTAGCACGTTTTTTTTTGTATGACACACATTAATTTGGAAAATCTTGCAAAAATAAAAATAATTGTCGAATGTTAATGAAACTTTCAGAAACTATTCACAGATGATCGAAATTATTATAAATATGTTTTCTTTTATTAAAGTCATGGCAGAAATATTTTTTTATATTTATTACCCCCGCCCCCATAACTAATTTTATGAAAACGCTAGAAATTCGCTCGCGTCGGGTTTAGTGATTACAATAGTTAAAAGCACAAGGCTTTGAAGAATGCAAATCATGTTTTTTTTTTTGTTTTTAATTGGATCCCCGCCTACCTGAGAATCAGCTCTGAATTGTAACATACAAATCTCAGTCAAACAAATATATTATTTAATTTCAAATGCTTTTATTTACTTTTAGTTGTTTTTATGAATATGAACAATATTTTCTGAAAGCAAAAAGCTTTTTCGATGAAAAATGAATTTTTAATACAATTATTTGTTATTTTTTTAATTTTAATAGATTTTTACATTTAAGTGGTTAAAATATTATAAAATTAGTTAAAAGCCGCATCAGGTTTTGTAAGTGTCCTTATGAGATAGATCTTTTTTAGTGCGTTGTAAATTGTATCGTTTTGTTTGACTAATCAGAAGATCCGCAGTAATTAAGAAATGTAATTTTGTGTTTATAATCGGGCTATAATTATAAAGTACGGAAGAGCAACCAGAATACAATTAAGTTGCGTTATTTGTGTTAAGCATTGTTCTCCGCTGTTAAGGCCTTTACTTTTACGAAACACGTGTGGAGAAGTTTATTTGATTTTTCAATTTCAACTGAGAAGGGTACCTAAAAGTATCAGTATCATCTTATGAAATTTATATGATCTTATTTTTATATTAATCTCAGTTATGGCATTTTTTCCATAAATGAAATATCAAAATTAATAATAAAATGAATGGAAATACAAATAACACAGTAAAATGTAGTAAATGTACATAAAATTATAGTATTTTATGTACACTTCTGATGAAATTTCATAAGAAAGGTACCTATAAATTAATTAGATACCTTTCTTATGAAATTTAATCTCATTCGTAACAGTCTTATTTTAATTTCTTTATAATATATTTTCCATTTTCAAATTACATATTTCGGCGCAGAAGCTAAGTTAAGCTTGGTTCAAAATATTTTAAATAAACATTATAATTTCTGATTTATCTAAAAATACGTTTGGAAAAATGATAATTGATATTTAAAAGAATTTCAAACTTTTCATTGATTTTATAAAATGGAAAAAATGAATGCCATCTGTCAATTTTGCGGACTCAAAAAAAACAAGATTTTTAACGAAATTTTCGGACGTGTTAGGAACGATTCAAAATGTTAAAAAAATACCACCAAATATTTTGATCTTTCCTCTTAATAATAACATAAACATTTAAACAATAAAAATTTGTTTTCATCAAGTTTGGCGTTTTTTTCATCATCATTTTTTTAGCGATCTCGTGGAGGTACCTACCTTATAATTTTCGAAAATCTCCAATATTTAAAATCTTTCCTGTTTTTCTCAATGCTCAACATTTTGCTATTTTTATAAGCTTCCGCCTACTTTCTTTTTAAACCTTAGCATTTTCTCATCGATAATATTTTAGGAAAATAACAAAAGATTATTGTTTTCCTAAAATGTTGCATGTTGTTATATATATATATATATATATATATATATATATATATATATATTAATGATACCTTCTGAAGAGTGGACGTTCAGGTCTGTCTACGAAGCTCTGGAGTCGGGGTGCTGAATCAGCTAACAAACTTTTAATCACGTTTATGAAAAAAAAACTAATGTTTAGCTTTTCCGTTTGCTTTGCAAGCTAAGGTCTGGACAATTTTTAGAATCATTATTATTTTTTTTACAATAATTTTAATGGTTGTCATTTTTGCATGATATTTCTCTTTCTGTATTTTGTAACCTTTTACCTTGAGTTTCTCACGAACCGTGTATCTATCTATCTGTGTGTGTGTGTGTGTGTGTGTGTGTGTGTGTTGGGTGCGATGGTTAAATTGTCGCTATTTTATATTTTTCATTTCGCGCATGCAGGTTGTTTGTTTTTTTATTTTATTGATGGCACAGGATAGTAGGGTCGGTTGGGCATCGTCTGTGAGAAAAAGAGCACCATGACGCAATTCACTCTGCCAGAAATTTGGGAACGGCTTTACTGTTTGTTATTCGCGCTGGAAGCTCCAATACGAACATTTCAGAGTATTTGGGTGTCAATCTGAGGACAGTGTAGAGGATTTTGGTAAATATATCTGTTAAAATGAGATGTGAATGTTATTGTCATTTTAGCGTAATTTAGACGACAATTTATTCATCACACCCTGTATATATATATATATATATATATATATATATATATATATATATATATATATATATATATATATTGATGATACCTTCTGAAGAGTGGACGTTCAGGTCTGTCTACGAAACTCTGGAGTCGGGGTGCTGAATCAGCTAAGTAACAAACTTTTAATCACGTTTATATAAAAGAATCACCAATAACCTGGTTTATGTTGCTCCATTCTGGCCAACTCCATCTACCAGGTTGGATTTTTCATTGCTTTCTTTCTCCAAGCAGCCTATACTAGTACAATCTATATCACCATCCTGACATTGGGTGACAGATGTAGGGAAAGTTATCCTGAGGGGCTACACATCTAACCTGGATTTAATTTCTCAGCCTACTAAGCGTGCTTAACCCAATGTTTTTCAGCCATTTTAAAAAAAATATATCACACCACATTTGAACCTATTTTTGCCCTCCATCGCCATGAAGTGGAAAGATTATATTGAATCTATACATCTATAAGCCTACCATTCATGCTTTGAATACTGCTACTACATCTGGTCTGGTGCTCCTGCTATATATTAGAGATTCTTGATAAAATACAAAGAAGAATCTACAATGTTAGTGGTCCTGACCTGGTATCTCAGCTTCAATCACTTTCCCACCACCGTAACGGTGCTTTCCTGTGATTCTTCTATAAATATATTCATGGTAATTGTCCTGATGATCTTTCTTCTATGGTACCTAGACTTTATGAATTTAAGTGCAGTACTAGATTGTCGACAGTCTCATCATTTCACAATTGAAACAGTTTCTTCTCGCACTTCTTCCGGCTTCTTGCTTCCCATTCAATGCCAGTCGTTATTTTCTGTCTTTTTAATTCCAGTTCTTTTATTGTTCTCTCTCCTTATGAGTGTTTTTTTCTTTCTCACATTCTCTAACACTCGGTAACCCACTGCGCGTCTTGATGGCTTTATTGCATTGCTTGGCGGGAAATGAGTAAAAAAAGTTAAACTTCTACTACACTCTTTAATTATGATGTTTAAAAAAATGTTTTATGTTGTATTTATTAGCACAAACAAAACAATTTATTATAACTTGTAATAAAAAGATAATTAAAATTCTTTAAGAAAATATTTTTTACTTTTCTGCTTGGTATTATTTTAACATTTAATTATTTATCTCAACTTGAGGTTTTTTAGAATATCCTCTTTGCAAGTTGAATTTTGGACAGGCATACTCTTAAATCTTATTCCAGGGATTCTAGCTGTGATTGATTTTTGTTTTTAGTATTGTTTATTGCAGAAAAGCTTGCTTTTTTAGTTATTATAGCAATAACATACTCGTATAATCAATTTGAAAGGATTTTTATTTTGACATGTACACTTATTGTGCTTTGGACTTTCGAAAATAATTTAATTAACGACCTTTAAAAATTTTCGCGGCATACTGGATGAAAATCACTAGCTTAGCCAGTAAAATTTTTCCCAAGTGGTTTTTCTATTTTGTCTTTTCTGAATCAACTGACATAGAAAAGAATCTGATTGCCACACTTTTTAATAAGTTAAACATTCACAGAATAAATATGCTTTGTTGCAGGGTTCAACACTTTTGATACGAGTGTGTGGACGTTTTATAGTAAATATTTATAGGCTCCTGGAACATTTGTCCCTCAAACAATATTGGCGGACTCATGTGAATACGGGTAAAATAAAAACACAGCACATGCTATTTAAAACAAACAACAATTAATGCATGTTATTAACCAAAGGAATTACGTGTGTACACAATTGAAATTAAAGGAAAAGACATTAAAACTAGCTATAAGAATGTGCTTATTTGTGTGTGTGTGTGAAACAAACGTGTGTATGTGCGTGTGTGCGAGAGTTTACTCCCAGAGGATCAAGGAAGCAGACGCGCCCCAGCAGCAGCTTTCTTTATCTACATTCGACTACACCTGTAAGCAAAAGGAAAAAGAGGAAGAGAGAGAATATTTTTACTTTTTATAGAATTAAATAGCGCCACCTAACGGGAATTTTGGGCAAACGCACATCTTCTAAGTGGTATTTAGTTTTCTCTTTCTTCCTATTTCATTATCAGAAGTAAAAACCGAAAAAAATTCCACTAAAATTGATGGATTGTCCCAATGATGATATTCCCAAAAGAAATTAAAATTTCTACTATTTGGTCTGACTGTGACTAAGCTAATATTTATTTACTTATACTTGTGCTATATCTCAGCAATATCAAATAGTAGGTGCTACTTAAATTTAAGTATTTGTTCTACGTGCATGATTCTTCTTAAATGTGTGATTTACCTTAAACAAAATTATCTAGATTCGCACATTTACGTTAAGTAGTACCTAAGCAGCGCGCAGTGAATGAAGACTCACGGTGAATTTTGTTAAAAAAAAAGACTTATTTAAAAAATATATATTTATTGCATTTCTGAATGATATTCAAACTGTTTACAGACAGTGATAGTATTAGTTAAAATAATTTCATTTATTTTTTTATCAGTATGTTAAATAAAGACTGCTTGTTTTTCTTGCCTTATTCCTTAATGAATATTTTAATGTAGAGAAATTTTCCCAACTTATAGATCATATACTTTAGTGATGCGTTGTTCTGGGAGATCAGACTCGGAAGATAGATCACATAAGTTACTTATGATAAGTAGCACCAAATAGTATTATATCTGAGACCACTTTTCTTTGTCCATCTCCATTAAAAATAAAATAATGCATGTTTAAGTGAATCAAGTATTTTGTGTGTGTGTGTGTGTGTGTGCTCATTTAGAAAGCACATCGTTGATCGGACCCACAACTTTCACCAATCGCTAGGAACGGATGCTCCCTCATGAAGGCCCCGTGGCACGAAAGCGTATTGGAGATTAAATTCAATCTAGACCTCAAGTGGAACTCGTACGTACAATCCATCTGTAAAGATGCTGGAAAAAGTTTGAAAATTTTTAGGTCAAGGGAGAACAAAAGACACTCACTGTGTTACTGACCTTAAGAACCTGCTGATATTTTTTTTTAATGGATTGTGATTGGACGGTTCAAATGTGAATTGCCCCCCCCCCTTTGAAAAGGAAAGGAGAACTGTGACTGGACCTTAGCAGTAGTTGGAAACGAGACCGCTTAGAGAGAAGAGGTTCGTTTTCTCTCTTCCTGCTGAAAATGCAGGCACCGTTTGCCCATAAGTAAGGATGCATGGGTAACAAGTTGCTGAGGACAAGTTTCCTCCTCAGAGAAAGTTTTTAGAAGTCCTCTTGAAGAAACCCCAGAAAAGAAAGTTGAAAAGAAGTCCGTAAGTGGAGTTTGGAGCCAAAGCTGTTTGAGAAGATGAAGGAGCGAACACATGCGCTTTCAAAAATGTATTTTGCCATGTGTTTATGTAAATTTCCACCTTCTAGCGGCCGTAAAAGAAAGGCGTAATATCCAGGCGGACGGAAGGAAAATAAGAACGAAGGGAGTTTCGTCTCCAATAAGAGAACCCTGTCTACACAAGAGAAAAAAGAAAAAAGATAAAAACTTTTGAACCTTGAAAGGACTTAAAGTGTACTGGAGAGCTACGGCTCTTCCCCCTTTCTTTATTGTTATCACTGACACAGCAGGTGGGCGCTATTCTTTTTTTTGGGTGGGGGGTGCATTTTAATTTTTAAGTTTGTTTTCTGCTACGTTTTTTTTTACATTGTGTTAGAGAATATTCTCAGCAAAAAGGGACGAATTTTTACAAGAACCCTTATTTAGCTGGTTAGAAATAAATATTTTACTTTGTAATAGAATCTGATTTGCATTTTTTTCTTTATTTTTCGTTATTAATTCGGGCAATAGAGGAAATACTGTTGCAGCAGGTTTTGTTTTCTGAAAGAAAAGAAAATTCCCGAAAAAATAGCCGGTTCGCCCCAGCAAGTACCTGATTCTTCCTGCTATCCTCTACCTTTACAAAACCCAGATCAGGCTGAAAATGGAATATAGCTGCCATATATCGGCAGGAGTTGCCCAGTCTTCACTAGAGTTCAAAAGCGTCTCCGCGTCCTTGAAGGCAACGAATCATTTTTCACTCTGTAGCTGCTTTCTCACAGGTGAGACGTCGCGAGCCTCTCGCTATTTCCATGGAGAGTGTTCAGGTGAACTCAGTCAGTTATGTGCCATGCATGATACACGCTTAAACGATCATGTATCTTTCGATACTTGACTGACGAGGCATATTTTTTCCCGCAGTAGGTTACCATTTCTTTCTACAGTAGACCAGTTGCCATCCAAGGCTATAGAACCCGGTCTGCTATTTACCCATAGCTGGGGGAAGAAGTGGATTCAAACCTAGCCTAAGGGTATTAGTACGTAAGTGAATGTAATGGATTCGACTGGAATTCGAACTCGGCTCTCCGATTCCTCAAACCGAGCCGCTATCCATTACTCCATCGTCTCAATTCCACCAGTCCTAACATTCGCGGCTAAAACCTGCCATGCCACACACATTGTAGCGAACCACCCTCATTCTATTCGTATTCCTTTATTGAAAGGAAAGTTCAACTCAAGTAGCTTCTTCCCACGAACTTCTGCCTTGTGGAGCCGACCTCCAAGAAGGTTGCTTCCCCGATCTCTACAGTCTTAACCTGTTCAAGTCTAAGGTTAATCATTATCTTCCACACATCTGCATAGGCTGTGCCTCTTACTCTGTAACCCTCCATCTCGGGCCTTGTACTCGGTGAAAATTATTGTAAAAAAAATTAAACTAGGAAGATTAAACAAACTGGTGCAAATGATTTTCAATAATTAACTTTTATTTTATGTGTTGGCACTCGCTTTGCATAATTTTACTCTCATGTAATATCTTGTTATTGACCTCAACAAGCTTATTTGATGTTAAACATCTTTCAATTTCTAGTACTTCACAAACCACTTTTGACATGTTCAGTCATTCATAGGACCTTCTCCATTAATTGCATTAATCTTTTTTGCATTCAAGTTAAATTTGTACCTTTCTGAAAATAAAAAAGCAAAATTTGCTGAAAACGTTCCTTATTTTCTTCTATAACAATAAACGCGGATATAATTTTTTAAAATGCTTGCTATAACAGCATTTACAAACAATCAAAAATGATTATTTTAAATGTAAGCACTGCACATACTACCAAACACGTTAATATATATTGATGTCAGATCTAAGAATATCCTAGAAATAACAAGTATTATTACTTTTAGAACCTCACTAAGATTGGAGCCAAGTGACCATCATAACTAACTCTTACTGCAATGCATTTGGAGATGCAGATAACTTTATAAGATTTCTGTTTCTACAGTTGTGACACAACAGGAACCAGCCATCATTAGAACATACGAAAAATCAAGTAGGCTCCTAAATGATTTTATTTGAGCCTGAAGTGTCTAGACCAGCAATAAAATCTATGAAGTAACTGACCAAATTGATAAATAAATGAAAACCTTTGGGAACATGTGCCATTTGGCTGGAAGTTAAAAAATTCCAATCACAGATTCACAGTTCGAATTGAAAGTAGTTATAATGAATGCCTATCAACAAGGTACTTGCTGTCCATAGAGAATTCTGTTGAGGCTGTTAGAGTGAGCAAGTTACAAACTGCACATTGTGGTGAGCAGAAGAGTGGTAAGAGAGGGAATGGATTTGTTAGTCTGTCATATCAGAAGTTGTCCAAAATGCCATCTACCTACTCTACCCTTAGACAGTGAAAGTGAATCCCTGAATAAACCACCAAATATATTGGAAACAGAATTTGCCTTTTCATTTCTCAACATGTATCAATATTCTTATTTGGTTTTCCTTGATAATGTACACTGAGCCTTTCCCAGATTTGGTTCACATCAGTTAAAATCCGGTTAGTGAAAGGCTGAGAGAGGGCACCCCATTCTATGCTTTACACAGTTTTTTCCCCATATCTGCAGTTAAGTTCCAGAAAAAGAAAATTTTACTTAAGAATGGTCCCAAAGTGAAAAAGTAGTGATATTGGCAACTCTGTTATGCCAAGGAGAAATTATAAACTGCTTCCATTAAGTGAAAAGGTATTTAACTTAAGGGAAGAAAAATATTGTATGCTAAAGTCACTAAGATTTACAGTAAGAATGAATCTTTCATCTGTCACTGAACTTTATTGTTCTCTTATCATTGTTCCATTCTATTTTTTATTGTTATTACTAGGTTAATTAATAAATTAAACTTTATTATAGGAAAATGTGTATAGGTTTTGGTTCTATGCAGTCTCAAGCATCTGCTGAGGATCTTGGAGTAGATCTGTAGATAGGTGGGGACTACTGAAAAACAAATACAGTAAAACAAAAGACAGAAGTTCTGAAGTAGAATAATGGCTAAAAAAGTTTACAAGTAATTGCAATTTAGTCCAATAAGGCCCAAGGATCAAATTGTGTGACAAAATTGTCTTTATCTGGCATGTGTTATAAACAAAAAACAAAAGGAATGAAAAATCTACCAATGAGAACAATCTGTCATTAGTTTTCTTGCTAAGACATTTTTGTGATCATTTGCTCAGAATATACAGATGGAAATGTGTGGCATTACTTCCTCATTACAGGAGTACAATTTCAATATTTGTTTAGAGGACTGCATTATAATAAAGGAAAATTGCACAGCACCTCCATCCCCACAATGATGAAATGTGAGTAACACAACTATTAGAATGCCTGGTAAATTTATAGAGTGCCAAGAAAGTTGAATTCATGACCTTCATTATAAATATTAGTACCTAAATGTAATCAAAAACTGAAACTAGAAATTGAACTTAGAGGAATTTATATATATATATATATATATTTCAACCAATAAAATCACATCAGAAGGTTTGTTTTATAAACAATGTTTACTAGCGCTACCAAAATACTTTCAGGCATAGTTGTAGACCTACCACATGTTATTTTTGGACTATTTAGAAAATAGTAACTTCTTTCACCACTCCTGCAAATTTAAGAAAAGACTTTTGCAAGCCAGTGTGAAATTATTTTCTAACTAATGGAAACCTTGTATTCAAAACGTTCACAACTATGTGAAATTAGATTTAGGATCTCCTTTATGGATATAAAAATAGAAGCATACTGCTTCTCAAGGTTCGAAACAATTTTAGAGACCTGTTTGACCTATACATGCACCTACACAATGGAAGAATAGACGAAATAGAATAAATAAATTAAAAATTAAAAAACAAAATCAGTGAACAAATAAAGTAAATAATAAACAAATTAACCAACCATTATCACCAAAATATTAGTTAGACTATAAAAATCAAACCAAAAATCGGACAAAAAACAGCTATAATTGTTATACAATGATAAAAAAAACTACATTACTTAAGAATCGAAAACCGAAAAGAGTAAATAAAAATATATAGTATAATAAATAAATAATAAAAAACAAGTAAAATAAATTAATCTCAATTAATTCAAATAAATAAATAAACTAACAAAACAATCCTGATAAATTAAACATTAGAAAAAAAAACAAGTAAAGATAATCAATCCAAACTCCCGCCAAAATAATAGTTAGAATAAACTACAGCAATCAACCCTACAATTGAAAAAAAAGCTTTATCTTCCCAAACCAAAACAAAACTATTAAATAAGCGATATAAACAAATTTTTACTATGTTAATAAAACACAGATTAAAATAAAAAATAAATAAAACCAAGCAAAATAATTTAACCCAAATATATAAATAAATAAACAAATAAATGACTTCCGGCAAAACTGCCAAAATAGACTACCCACAATGCACCACTGACCTGTATATATAAATAGCCGAGAAAAACAAACAACACTCATAGCCTGATGATTGCATCTAGCATGAAACAGCTTGTCACCTCTAAGTGTTGACTTCAATGTTCACTTTTATATTTACACACACTATCTCTGATATTGAGCATTTTATCCCATAAATATAGCATATCTTAAGAGTATATTTCTTCATATATATATATATATATATATATATAAAAATAAAATACACACACACACACTTTGTATGGTGTGTAGGGTTTGTGTATGTGTGTGCCCCATCTAGTGGGTTTGTTTTTGCCAGTATGTGTGTATATATTTATTCTCCATACATATATACTATATATTATTATAAAGAAATCTATACAGTAACTGCATGTATTTTGTAGGGTGTGTTTGTGTGTGTGTGGTGTAACTAGTGTGTTTGGCCACACTGTGTGTACGTCGTGTGTTTATGTGTGTGGGGTTATGATTTGTTTAGTGCTGGTTTAAATTAAAAAAAAAAAAACTTCATTGACAAATTTAAACCAGCACTAAACAAATCATAATGCCACACACATAAACACACACCATACAAACAGTGGCCAAGCAAACTAGTTGAACTAAATAAAAAGAAAAAAAAATTGTTTGAATTGTACAACCATGATAGGCAGTAAATATATTTTGGATTGTGTGCTATCAAGTCAGCCCAATGTGGAGAGTATCAAAACCTTTCATTGTTCAGTATGAGAGAGTCTTCCCCATTGCTACTCAGAGATTGATAGTCATTACAATTTTTATTGCCAGTTGTCAGAGATCGCTCACTTAAGTTAAAACTAATATATATTTGAGAGCCTCAAGACAGACTCTAATGATGCTTTACTGTGTAGAAAAGCTGAAATAAATTGACTGAGCAGATCATAGATATGAAAACAAGGAAAGTGCATCAGTGAAAACAGAAGATGCAATCATAATTGTCATGTAACGAGATCATTTTTTGATTAATGAGCTTGAATTGTATTTTTGAGCTTATATTAAAGTTAACTTAAAAATGATTATCATCAAGTCAGAAGTTTGAAAAGGAATATAAGAATTCCATGTCAGTGACGACCATAGGCATTATTTTCTATTGACACATGCATGCCTGCTTTGTTAGTAGCAGAACAAGTAGAAATAACCAATGAAAATCAGTGGTTTAAAAAGAGCTTTTTAGAAAATAAATTTGCAAGGAAAAAAAAAAAATTTAGAAAATAAATGTTATTTTAAATTAACATTTTAAAAGCCTTATTTTGAACTACTATATAATTAATACAAGTAAAAGCTTTGTCACTTAGCTGATTTACATTACTTTCAGTATTCTGCTTCCAGAGTTTTGTAGACAGATCTGTCCGTCAACTCGTCAGGGGGTATCAGCAATTGACTGCTTATACTTCTCAATTTTTCTTTTTATATGCACTTATCATTGATGGAAGTTTTTTTTTCATAGTGTGTGTGTGTGCCTCTCTGTGCATATGTATGGAAACGAAAATAAAACTAACTTGACCTATCATTTGAAGTATTTTCAAATATATGAAGTTTAATGCTGGGTGAAATGTGTGTGTTTTTGTATCTTTATTATAAAGAAATTAAATAAACTTAATATTTTTGTTAATCAAATAAAATTTCCTGTGTAAATATCTGTTATGAAAATTATTAAATATGTCATGAAAATTATTAAATATGTCATGAAACTGATTGTGATAGTTATTCATTATCCCAATGTATGATGCTATTTATAAATAAATGTCATATTTATTCCTTTTGTAATACAATCAATAATTAACTCCACTAATTAATTCCTAATTTAGTAACATGGTAAATTTATAAATATTGGAGTACTATAGATTTGCAAGGGAAAAAGTGTTACAAGATATCATTTTTGATATCTCATTTTATAGCAATAACTTCCAATTTTAAAAATTAAAATATTTATAATATACTTTTATCTAATATATGTAGAAATTATATATTGCAAACTATTATAATATAAATGTTTATTATTGATGCTTTTTTGGAGAACCAATGCTGCAGGAGGCAAGCAACAAGAAGTAATTTTTTCATCACACGATTTTAAAAAAGTAATGTCATATTTACTTTTTTGCTTTTAGCTGCAAAACTTTTACATAAATATATTAAAAATGAATCAGCTATCATTATTAAAAGTTATGCGAGAACTTTGATTCAAACCCAATATCTTAGTTAAATATACTGAGATTCTCTATTATCTAAATGTTTTATTTACAGTTGTAAATTTTCAATTTTATCAAAGGCTATAGGGTTCAGAAAAAATGATTAAAATAGGAATTCATCAAACTATAGTTCTTATAGATATTCATTATCTATGTGAAGTGAAAACAGATCTATCCACCATGAAGCTGGATTTGTACAAAAAACAGCAAAAAAGCTAGATTAAAATTGATTTTTCAAACAATTGCTGAATTTTCTTTAAATCATGTTTTGTTTTTCATATTTTTTGTAATATAGAATCAAAGTAACAATCTTAGTATAACAGCATATATATATATATATATATATATATATATATATATATATATATATATATATATATAATAAAATATATAATATAATAAAATAATATAAAATTTTAACTGTTAAATGATAAATAGAAGTTTTTGTAAACTTATATGAAAAAAGAAAAGGTTACCGAACAAATATTAAAAAGAATATTAATGTTTTTTTTAATAAGAAATAACAATGATTAAAAATTACTTTATTAATAAAAATGGTATTCTTTCATACTGGAAAGAATTTTCATTCATTTTTTTCCCTTAATCCCTCACATTTAATCTTCCATTAGTTTTTGTTTTCCATTCACATCTAATTCATTCAAATAAAAATTGATATGTCTATCTTAAAAAATATCACCACAGTAATAAGATAATTTTAAAAACACACTTGATTAATAAGTAAACATAAAGAAGAATTGTGAATTTTGTTAATATTTAATAATTTATTCATATCATCTCAACAAAATTAAAAATAACTTTTTCCCCAAGAAAATTTTGTTAAAAAAATGTATAAAAATTAGAAAAAGATTGTCTTAAAATTATAAAAGAAAATTGATGACTCCTTAAGTGGCAATGCATTTGCAAGAACCAACTGAATGAAAATCAAACTCACAAAACACTGTATGATAAAAAAGAATTGTGTGTAAAAGGCTCAAAAGTGTTATGACAATTTTTGGATGGATTCACCCCCTCCCCCGCCCCCCAACACCATTGCTTTATTTCTCTTTTGATCATTTTTTTCTCCTTTAAATTCTCTCAAAATAGATAAAATCAAATCTTTGAGAAAGAAGGAATGGTTTGTTGAGGGAATATTCATCTCAACATTTGAATCTCTGGGAAAACAAAATCAGGAGAGATCAAGTTTCAAAAGCTAAAGTTTTATTTTTTTTAATGTCAAAAAGGAAAATTTGAAAAGAAATGCTAGCAGGAATTTTGAATTTCTCATAAGAAAGTATTTCCATTTTGCCATTATGATTTTTGGGCTGTTATAAAATGCTTAAACTCATATATGATTAGCCACTTGTCATTTTGTATTTTTCTTTTGCTAATCAAATATAAAATGAATTTTTGTACATTGTGGACTTTGGGGACTCTGACACTTATAGATTCTATTCTGTAGAATAAATTATTTAAATAATAAAATCCTACACACCTTTCCAGTTAATTAACTCATTGAACCTTGAGAGTTGATATTTTGATGATACAATATCCCTGGACTTTTTGAGTAAATTTTACTATTTCAGAACTACCTGAGTAATAGAACAAAACAGCAGTGAAGAGTAGCAAAGTTTTTTTATTCTGTGTTATTCTTTTCACAGGGTCATGTAATTCTTTTTAATGATTAGATGTCAGAGTGTTGGACCAATAAACTCATACTATGGGTTCAACAGGTTAAATAATGATTATTTACACATGTTCATTCGATTTACTTTTATTCTCTGGATTACAAATTAATGGAGAAATGTCAACTTCAAATGAGCATTCTGAATGATATTGAAAAATAAACTCCATTTTCATTATCTTATATAAAATGTTTTTTTTTATTTTAGTTCATATTTACCATCACCACAGTATTCAATAATATTGCATATAAGGGATGCAATAACGATATTATTGCATATACGGTATATCTCTAAAAGTTATTTAAAAATCAAATCTTAACCTTGGTATAAAATTACAATTAAAAGAACAATTTATGTTTATATCAGGTGATTCCCTTTTGCTGAGTGAATCACATATGTCTTTAAAAAATCTTTTTTAAAAAGTCACACTAGTCTTGAAAAAAAAAAAAAACAGTTCATTTAAGCAAAGTTACAGCCTGAAAATTTTATCTCAGCTGTTGTCTTATTCAATGAGTTTTGGGACCATTGTCTTCATCTGTGTTATTTTTCAAAATATTTTTAGGTGATCAAAAGCCTTACTTATGAGAATCTGACGTTCAATGTATTTTCTTAAATACAAAATCCCTAGTGCTGTAGAATAATTCTTTTTAATATGTCAGACAAGTCCTATATTTAGAAAAAGAATAATGCCAAACATGCACACAACAGCCTCAGATTATTCAACAAAAAGATTTTCAACACACCTGTCTAAATATTGCATTACGTGGAACACTGATGAAAAGTTACAGTTAATAACATTCATCCAATTCTAATAATCACAGCCAAATATTAAAGCTCTATTCTGAGCTTGTATGCTTGGTCACTACATATTTTCATGTAGCTTTTCTTCTACTGTCTTTATTATGATATGAAATCTAGCATTTATTAAACTTATTAAATTTAAGGCTTAATTTTAGTTATATTAAAATTTTCAAATTAGTTTTTAAGATAGTAAAAACGATAAGTGAAAAATATGATTTACCTCCTAATAGAAACCTTAAACATTGTGTAAAAGAAGTGAAAAATAGTCCCCATAAAAAAGTGTGTAGAAGATGAAAAAGAGCAACACAATGAGAGGAGTTTGGGCTATGATTCAATGGACTCCATTTTCCAGCCACCATTGCCTTCTAAATGAAGTTCTATTTGGTGATATTGCCGTAAACTATGTCTATGGCCAATGCTGATAAATGTTATTTGCAATTCTTTGCACAAAGAATAAATTACTCGTTCAGCGTCTAGACTGATCTGACTGGTTGATTCATCAAGTGCTGGAAAAAGAAAAAAATTCATCAAGTTACTAAAAAAATATAAGATCAATATTCTATTATCATCATATTGTAGAAACACTATTTTGAAAATTTTTCTCTAAAATCCAACAAAATCTGCTGTCATATACACTAGCAGGGCCAATGGATATTTAGTGCAGGCAGTTATTTTTGAAATAGAATTAAAAGAGTTTGTATATTTCAATAATACACAAAATATTATTTACAATGTGATAAAATTGCTGTCATACTTAACTTTAAACAACATTATGAATTATTACATTCCTAGTGAAAAATATTTCTCTTTTGTTTTATTGTTTCCTCTATTTAAATGCATTACTTTAATTTTTGCATTTTACATTTTAAATGGTGGGCAGAGCAACAAATTTGGTGGTTGTTATATATTCTAGTTTGGCTTTTGCTTTTATTTGTTCACATTGAATGGTATAGATACAGTTTTTTACATCCCAATAATAAATATACTTAAAGAAAAACAGATTTTTATTTCAAAGAAGAGAGCGTACACTGTATGGAAGGCAAGACTGTAGAATGATGATCCAAATTTCCTCCCCTAGGAGGGTCACGTGGATTTTGCTATTTAATGAAAGGTATTGAAAGAAAAACTATCAACTAATTAATATATTACAAGCCAAAACATATATAATTTGTAGAAAAATTTAAACATTAAGTAATAATTTTTTTTCTCTCTACAATGGAAATATTGTATGTTTTGTTCCTAAATTACAAATGTACACCATGATTTTTTCTACAGACCCTGCTGGTCACATCCTATCATTAAAAAGTGCTACCCTATTGTGACATAATAAAAATAATTATCATAAAGACTAGGAACAACAACATTGATTTTTCAGATACACAGATGAAATTAAAACAATAAATCTTCATGTGTTGGGTAAAGGAACAACTTCTCTAGTCTTAAAATGTCCAATTCTGACTCCACTTTAAATATTTAGAAGTTAAATATATCATTCCATCATGTCATCTGCAAGAATGGTAATTGGTAATACAACTTATATTAACAGCATCATGAAGTTACATTTTAGACTCAACATTGATTCAATTGAGATATCTGATGAAAAATTGCTACTTTGCATTGGAGCAAACGAAAACAGGTTTTGGTTGATCTGCAATTAATAATAGCAGTTAAGGAAGTTTATTTTTTATTAGCTTGATTTCCGTTGAGTACGACAAAAAAGAGATACTACACATTTATGAGAGACAATATGCATTGACCTATATCTGAAATAATAAGTGTGCAAAGCCCATTAACATCAAAATAAAACCAACTAAAATCAATGAAATATAAAAGAAATTGATTTTAATAAGCAGATCTTTATCTTCTTAGTTTCTTATGTCTCCAACAATTAATAAAAATATTTTATCACTTATTCCTTAGATAAAAGTACTAATTTCATCTACTTAGTACCCTGTACAGGTACACATACTAAATATCTTCAAACAGTTTTGTGCACTATCGACATGAAAAACCTTATAACTGAATTATGATTTCTTTTCAGCAGCTGGAAATAAATGATTGTTCTTGAAAAGTTTTAAAGTTGTAGCTTCAAGAAAGAAAGCAGTTTATGCAGGTTTACAAATCCATGAATTATAACTAACAAAATTATTAATCATTAAATTACACAATGCTCTCCTTTGAGAAAATATTTCAAATTAACTAAATATCTACTTTCCAATATATTTGCCATAAAACAATTTAGTTATTCAAACTTTAAATGTATTTATCAGCCAAAATCCCATCAATTAATAGAAACCCAAAAACTTTTATTAAAAGTTATTCGACTTCACTCTATATTACATATAAGAAAGCATGTAAATAAAAACATTGTGCTTACCAGCATATTTAGGTTTATGATAAAACAACCTTGCAAAACAAAGTCTCTGCTGCTGCCCTGGGGATAATTCATTATACCTGGAAACAAGAATACAAAATGAAATAAGGATTATATTTTGATTCATATTTAACAGACTTTAAAATCTAGAGAAGTCTACAGTATGTGGCTAAACATTAGTCTACCGATTGAAATATCTGGTAGACTTATGTTTAGCCACATACTGTAAATATTTTCTGGACCACTTTTTGCGGAGTGAAAAAGGAGTTTTATGCTATCAAATTTTTTGAGATACATGTTTTTGATTTTATATTTTGTAAAGGAGACTTTTGTTCTTTCAAAAAAAGAAAAAAAAAATGTTATCAGTTATGATAACATCAGTTTTTTGGGGATTTTTTTTTTTGAGTCAACATATTCATCAGTTTTTATTTGTAATAAGTGTAGGGGGTCTCAATAAGGTTAGTTGGCTGCAATCCATTTCGATTGAAGAGATTAAAAACTTTTTAACAAAGAACTTTTTCTTTTTTCAAATCAGAGATTAAAAAAAAATACTGAACAATTGTTGAACTTTCAATGTTATCAAAAGTTTGTAATTTATGGGTTAAGGTTTTAAGCACTAACCCCAACTATAATCATCTGAAAAATAAACTTATTCAATATTGGAGTATAAAAAAGTATTCTAAGGTGATGCAGATTAACAAAAAAATATGAATAAAATTTCTCCTTTGAAGCAAATACTTATAATTGTTGGCTTGTTTTTAAGAATGACTTGCACCTCCCACCCCCTTGTAGCAAAGTGTATTTTTTTGCATTTAATCCAGTGGAGCAAAAAAGCTTAAATTTAACCTTAAAAATCAAACCAGTTTCAGTCATATTGATTATTAAGAATTTATAAAGTATATATAACAGTAATTTATATAATTCATAAAGATGATCTATTCACATGTTCAATTTCAGCTCTAGAAATAAAACTGAACTTCTGTCACAAAATTTACTAAACATGCAAAGGAAGGATGGTTTTCAAATAATCTTTTAGAATAATTTTTTTATTAATTTAATAGACTTTAATCCTCTTGCTGGATTTAAGCATGCAGTGTTTCCAATACATATGCACAAAAGTGATATTGTCTTGGTCTCTGTACTATGATGTTGTCTTCTCATCTTTTACACTAAGTTTTTATAGAATCCTGAGGACCAAATACAAAACAAGCAAGTAAGCTATGTAATCTATACAATAAATATTTATCTATAACTACATGGCTCATCCTGGCAGCCTGTGAGTTTAATGTTTAATCTGCCAATTAATACCCACCCCTTCTTGGAATAGCCTAGTTCAGGATGAAATCACCCACAAGTCAATTACTCTTTAAAGGTGTAGTCATAAGGACCAAGTAATGCCTATTTAAGGAATTGAAAAACTTCCTAGGTTATGTCGAAAATTACTCTCTTCAGCATACATTGTCACCGTGGCCTAAATTTCTGGCCCTAGGGGAAGAGTGAACATTCTGGATTCAAACCTGGCTTATTACCAGTGATTCTGGAGACAAGTTCATAGCCACACCCAGCTACTAAGTCCCAATATTCTGTGTTAGCCATTTTCAAATACAACACTGGTACAGGAAGGCACTGTTCATAGAGAAATATTGTTTCTCTTACTATTCCATTTCTATCCTTGAAACTTTTTGGGTATTTACCAATTTCAAGTAAATGAAGAATATTGTGTATATTATTACATTTATTTACATTGTGCTCAGGGATTTTCATAAACTTTACATCCACTTGGGTAATATTGTTTGCCTTAAAAGAGTGTTTCTGCCTCATAATGTTAATTTGATTTATGTTGTGTTAGTTGTTAGACTTCAATGGAAAGGAAGGGTTTTGATTTTTTACAATGTGCATGAATGCAATCTTTTTGTCTTATTTCATATCTTGTTATTGGCCAAAAAATTACAAATTTTTTGTCACACAAGGCACTAACATTGCGTTGTCCCGAGATAACCAGTAACAGGTTTTGCAAAAGAAAAAAACTTTTATAATTCTCAGCCTGTGTTTCCTGGATCATGTGCACCACTCTTGTTATTACTCCTCAACATGGTTTTTTGTTCCAGGATTCATTTTAATAGTTTTTTTTAATAGTTATAATTATGATGGACTCTTCTGTTGTCTTAGATGAATAAGGTTTCAACAGTTCATCTTTTAGAACTGATCAGACTATCCTGCACCTCACATATGATTGGATTATAATAGTGAAGGCCTGTGTAGAATCAACCACACTCTTTGGAAGAACTGAATACATAGAACTGGTGCACATAGTATGCCATGAGTTCTGCAAACAGCCACCCCCAGGTTTTAAATTCAGGGTTGTTCTTCACTTAGAATGGTTACTAACCAAAGCTTTAGAGCATAGTCTGTCCTACTATGAACCTATAGATGGGGGGGATTACTTTTCCAGGGGTATTTGTGTGTAAATGAATGGAACAAACTTGACTAGAATTTAAACTCAACACTCCAATTTCTCATTCTAAACTGTGATTCATTAACCACTTGTACAGACATATACAAAAATACAAACAAAAAGTATAGAAAATAAAGTAAAAGTGGCTTAGCAAATGTAAAAGACTTACCAGTCCCAGTCTAATTTTTTGTCCAGTTGACCAACTCTTGATACAAGACTTTGCAACTGAACTTGTTCTAAATAGTGAAAGATTTCATCACAATCTACAGGATCTGTTGAGAAAGAAGAAAACTTATTTAACTAAAAGATAGTGGCAGAAACATTTGGCAGGTTTAATGAAGATTTCTAGTTGTGTTTAGCTGGAATGTTTTTTTTTTTAATCATAGAAAGTTATATGAAATCTAAAAAGGAAAAAAAATATATCATAAAATTAAATTTATTATTATAAAAAGGCAACATCACTGAGAAGATGTATTAAGAACCAAAAACATTTTTATTTTTATCT
The DNA here is from genome assembly GCA_964036315.1 of Acanthosepion esculentum. Lineage (NCBI taxonomy): Eukaryota > Metazoa > Mollusca > Cephalopoda > Sepiida > Sepiidae > Acanthosepion > Acanthosepion esculentum. The sequence goes on from OZ038507.1 coordinate 47,788,702, forward strand.
TCTTTTACTTGTCCTTTCTTTTAATAATCTCAATGCTATACTCATTCACTCAACAGCCACTGAATCAACCCATAACTCTGGAATATCCTTTTTTTTTCAAGTAAAAGTTGCTCTTAACAATGAATTTCCACAATAGATATAAAATAGAATTTTAAATAACATATGTACTGTTCATGTATTTGTATTTTAAGCACAGTATTTATTTTAGAGACAAGTATTATATTCATTGTGTGTGTGTGTGTGTGTGTGTGTGTGTGTGTGTGTGTAAAATATAGAAGTCCTTCATGTTTCTTTGTGCTGTATATTTTATCGTTTGTAGCTTCAACTGCCATCATTAAATTAACATGGCAGCAAATATTGCCTACATACACTTTTTTGTCTATATTTGTAGATTTTACAAGTACAGACAAGTGTCTGGCTATCTACATTATGCTGCAGTATTTACAATTCTCTAATTGTCATCTGAACTGAACATCTTTCTTAAATGATAGGTTAGAGATGGAAAGGAGTATTTTTTATTTTTTTTTTTACTTGTTATCACCTCATGCACAAGGGGTTACAGCATGTGGAAGAATTAGGAACAGAAACATTAATAATGAGTGAGAAGAAGGAGTAATCAGGAGGACAGTAGATAGCAATTGACATAGCATTTAAATTTTTACAGATTAAAGTTGGCTGGAAATCATGGAACTGAAAGGGAGTTCCACAAGTGAGAAGTGTGAGAAAAGAAACTGTTAGCATAGAATTTATGGTTACATCTAGCCAGCTCAACTGTACATTGATAAAATCTCAACACCAGTCTAGTACTACGCTTAAATTAAAAAAGGTTAGGTACCATAGCAAAAAGCTCATCCAAACAATTACCATGAAAGTACAATTTTTGTAATTGTATTTATAGAAAAGGCACAGAGAGGCAACTTTATGGCAGTGGGTAAGTGACTGAAGCTGAGCCACCAGATCAGGACTGATAGTATTGCTGATTCTTTGGATTTTATCAAGCTCAAGGTAAATAACAGGATCACCGGATCATATATGGCAGCAATATTCTAAGCATTGATGAATGGTAGACTTATAGATATGTAAAAAAAAAAAAAGCTTAGAAACTGGAAAATGCTTTTATTCAAAAGATTAAAAAATTACTGTGTTTACTTTAATGAAATATTAGTTTACAGAGAAAAATCTGATGATTACTGGTTAAAAGTGCAGAGAGCGATTCTCCCTTTCTTTATATTGACACCTAGAATCAATGGAGATATCAATGCCAGTAATTTGTGCTACTCATTTGAATATTCTGTGTTAGCCATTTCCAAAATATAAATATTGTCATAATTCATCTCACCCTCAAGCCTGATTATGAACTTTTTGGGCTCCTAAATGCCACCCACCTCTAACTCACCTGCATCCATCTTGAAAATTTCATTACTTGTGATATATTTTAGTGACATTTATATAGCTTGAAGTAAGCTTATTGCAAATTATTTAAATAGAGTAGCTATGTTTTGTTTGTCAATAAAAATATTCTTTACGAAATACCACTATTTTACTGTTTATTCTAAACCAAATTAGCACATATTTTAGCACAACTGTAGTAAAAAATGGATTTTTTACAACCAACATTATAACAATAAAACAATCACAATAAATGTGAGTTTGTCATATTGATATCAGTTCAGATATAAAACTATTTAAAAGTTATAACATTTAGAAAATAAAAAAACACTGCTTTATAAAAATTTTCTGAATTAAAATCAAACATGTTATCTACTTAATAACACAAACTAAAACATTCTTTTCCTTGCTTTCCTTCCTGCAAATTCAAATAAATATGAGTGTCATATTGATATCATTTCAGTTTATGAAACTATTTAGAAGCTATAATATCTAGAAAATTAAAATCATTACTTTATAAAAGCTTGAGGAGTCCTAAGTTGAAGTCTAAAGGATATTCTGACCCTGGTCTTACCTACATAACTTCAAAGCAAGTCCAACTAACTTAGTACTGCCATTGATTAACAAGCTTATTTGGTTGTCAGCAATTTCACTTTAAAATTCAAAAGGAAATTCAGAGTAAACAAACAATACACGGCATAAGTGAACTTACATAATACAATGATGAATCTATATTAATAAAATTCAAGGTCTTAAGTTAAATCTAAATCAAAATGTTTTTGTTAGAGAAAAGAATATCATTATCAAAAGACAGAATATCAGCTTTCGGGCATGTGTAAAAAAGAAAAAATACTGGGAGTGCGTGCTGTAAATTAGAAGAGGCTAATTCTCTTTCAATGTGGGCCGAGATTAGGATAAGATGCTAAAAATTAGCACTCCATGCAATAGACTTACATAGACTATAAACATCACTTTCTAATTCACCAGCAGAGTAAGTTCAACTTTTCCTTCATTCTTTACAGAGAATACTTAAGAAAATTCCTTGAATTTTTCTCAACACAAAATATAGAATAAATATTTCAATCTTGTTTGTTTCACGCTTTTGTTTGTCTATTTTCTCAACCAACTTAACACTTTTAGTTTAACATACAACACCATCTCAACTTTAAACAACAACCCCTAACTTAATAAGAACAGTTAAAAATAGCTCTATGGTAATATTCTGAAATTTTAAAATGAAAATTTAAATGTTAATATTAGTAAAAAAACAAAAAAAAAGAATAAATAAAAAAAAAAAAACCCAAAGTTTCTTTGTGCAATCTCTAATTAATGTGTGTCTGTGTGAATGTGTGTCTGTGTGAGTGTGAGTGTGTGTGTGTGTGTGTGTGTGTGTATCCAGTATGTTGATGACGGAATGAGTTCCACTTACCATAACTAAAACTTTCCTCATTGTCAGGATAGATAATCTACAAAACAAAAGAAAAGAAAAGAACAAAGTAGAAATAAAATATGCAACAAAAATCCCAGAATGTGGTTCTATAACATATCTGTTTCCAGGGCAGGTGCATACTACCTTTCAACCCCCTTATCAGCAAACATGATTGGGGCCCCAGGCAGTGCTTTGTGACCCTTGCTATCTTATCAACATTTGCTTTTTTCTACCTATATAAGTTACAAATTAAACTAAACACTATTGACTATTAGTATTAAAGGATGAAAAATCTTTGTAGATTTTGATGTCATTCTAGACTCATTTTTTTCCTTATTCATCCAAATCCATGAATCTGTTTTGCTAATGCTGAGCACCGAAAAAACAGTATATAAAATTCACTAATTTTTATCTATAACGCTTAATGTGTTAAAATTATTCAACTTTTTAACGACATCTTAAGTTGATGTTAAAAATTGCTGCAAAACATTGATTTATTTACATGTCTCTAATTTGTATTTAGATACACTGTATTTATTTTCAATTTTTCTAGTTGGATTGTTCACCTATATTGCATATGATCCATTATTGTACATAATTAGGTTACAATAAAATTTGTATTTTATATGAATAGTACCTTATGAAAATTGAGATGTAGTAGAACAGAGACCTCTGTGTCAGATTCAGGAGTCCCATATCAGATTTGGTGGGGGCCCACATGTCTCTTGCACTGGCTGTCTGTTCCTTCATCATAGCCAAACAAGTTTTAATCTTTAAATCATACAATAGAAGTTTCAATTTAATCGATTCTAAAGTAACCCTGTACAAGTTGTACAAGTGACCCACTTCTCAAAATCTGACCAAATGATCAGTCATCAGGTTTATTTTTAAGGGTTTCTTGGTTAAGCTGAAAACTTTTTAACATTCCCCACATAAAATATTTTTAAGTAGATTATTATTAGTCTTTATTTACATTTGTAATATTTTAAGACTTCTGAAATGGCTTTGTATTCCAGTCATAATTCATCAATTTTCTTTAAGTCAATAAGTTATCAATCTTCTGACAGTTAAAATCCTTATATCCATCTCAAAAATCTTATTGCAGAGATGAAATATCAAAATACATATTACATTTTTAAAATTTACCCTAAGTCTGATAGTATGTTGCAACTTACCCCAGAATGACCTATTTGAGGAAGAGACATTCAGTTTTATGAATTATATTACATGGTGGACCAATATTTCTTAATATATTTATTTTTTAATTATTTAATATTTTCATTTCTTTCACAGAAAAAGAAACCCAGTAAGATTTATAAAAAAAGTTGAAAAGTGACAATTCAAAACTCGGATTTTTCTAACTCTTGTAAAAATAAGTTTTATAAAAGAATATTATAAGAATTCCACAATTTTTTGTTTTGTATTTACATTATTTACACTCAGACTAATGTCCTTATCTTTGTTGTTAATATCACAATGTTTGGACCATTGTGCCCTCTAGCATTTTGCAGGTGTCTGTCTATCTGGATAACCTTCAAGGAATTTTGAACTGAACTGGGGGTAGAGTATTCTCATTCCACTCTTCATGTCTAGGAGATACCTATTCTTGTTTTTATTACTGCTCAGTCATTATCAGTTTTGTTTCCAGAGTCTGTACTACCTCACTTAGGAATTTAACTCACAATTACTATGCCACCAATCATATAGATTCATAATTTTGGCTTTATACTTTCAAATATAAAATGATCAAAATTGTAATCATCAAAATTATATTCATGTTTCTTTATTTTACAGATGTTACTTACCTGTTGCAACAGACTTCCATTTGTGAAATAAGGTTTTTGTGGAAGAAACATCATGCCTTTTGTACCTAAATGAATGTGGCATTTAACATGGCCTGTAAATAGACAAATAAGAGAAATAAAAAAAAAAATCATTACGAAATTCAGCTGGCTAAATTAAGTTAAAGAAATGAAATACTTTCTAAAATCTTTTTGAAAATCATTTGATTCAATAAACTCTGTATTAATATTTTTTACATTATAGCTCCCATACATAGTTGAATAGTTTTTATAAATTTTATAATTATCTTAACTTCTGCTTAGCAGAAAAATATGAGAAGCAACATTTTATTTTATAAGGCATAATTTTGTAGCCATTATTTCATTCTGTTGTAGCATACCTATGGATAATAAAGGGTATGCGTCCATTCCCATAAATACAGTAGTGAATACTGTATGTGTTGGTCTGTGGTCTGCATTTGGAGGTTCATTGTGGAATTCACTTGACTCACTTCTAGCAGTTGACTACTTCTTCTGCACGTCACTGGCAAATCTTATTTGTGTTGTTCTTGTCCTAAGTATTATCGTTCATTAACAACCTTTTGTATGATTATTCTATTCAGTAACCTTCCCTAGGTTACAACACATTCGAAAATTAATTGTTCAGCATTAATATTTTATCTAGATGAATTAATTTCTCATTTTGTATAACCAATTTTATCAGAATTCCAGAATTATTATTACTAAGATATCAGACAGTAGCTGACTGGGCCAAATGATTTTGTCCAACTAATAAGCTACTAACTGACCTATTAATAGTTTATTCATTGATACATATACATGTCAGTCTCTTTTCCTGTAGTGTTTGGGGACACAGTTTAAAAGACAGTAATAGTACAATAAAATCAATATAGTAAGTAAAAATAACAGAATAGGTTGACATAATAAAATATATATATATATATATATATATATATATATATATATATACACACTCTCTGGATTTTATCCTCCTTGTGTGTACCCATACGGATTACCTAGTTTTTCGTAAACTATATATATATATATATATATATATATATATATATATATATATATATATATATATATTAATACATCACCCAAGTTTGAACCTGAAAAGAAAAATGAGAAATATAAACAGTCAATTGCTGATATCCTCTGACGAGTGGATGGAGCGATTGCTGGAGGAGGTCTGTCTATGAAACTCTAGAGTTGAAATACTGAAGGTAATACCAATCAACTAAGTACCAAACAAAATATTTGTATTAATTCTACAACTAGGAAAATTAAATATTATGAGCCTATGAAAGTCATTCCCAATGTCCCAGAAAGTTGACTAGTCAGTTATATGAAGAGAGAGTCAACAATGAAATTGGGAAAGTACATTTTTGGAGAGGAGTTAAATAATTACCCATAGAGTTCTAAGCTGATTCAAGAGATGCTAGCCAGTTTGACAAACAGGAAATTGTGTATAAATGGAATAGGAGAAACATATGACCTGTGAGTGTTTGAATTTTATTATTTCAGGAACATCACTACCAAAACAAGGAATGACTTGGCAGTTTGATGCCAGATGAATACACTGTACTAAAAATAAACTAGCTACACACACTCCAGATGAAGACCTTTGATAAATGCTAAATATTTTGTGCATGTTAGTCAGGCTAGTTTTGTTTTTATTACTTAATATACTCAGAAGTTCCAAGTCCCAGGTTATCTACTGTAGTCAATACGAACAATACCTTCCTTTAGTTGCATAGTATGTACTTCACCAAGGCTACATAGAGTTTTGAATTCAGAGTTTTTCATTCTCCTTGACCAACTGCTACCCAAGGCTATAGAACCCAGTCTGTCCTATTTAAGCCATAGGTGAGGTGAGAAAAGTTGCATTCATACCTTTTCCCAGTTGTAAAACAGTGAATTTTTTGACTGGTATATTTTTCTTAAATTCATATCCATTTAATCAACTAAACATTACAATTGGTGAAAAAAAAAGTATTTCCTTTGTTAAGACAAATGTATTTTCTTCTAGAGATTCTCTTCATTTTACTACTTAAATAATTTACTCTGAAACAAATGGATTCATTGAAACTTCAAAAATTTAGAATACAGAGTGTAACAACATGTTAAAAAAATTGATAAACTATGATAGCAGATAACCTATGTAAGGCAGGAGTTGAGAAAAAGCTTATGGTTAATTATACCTGGTTTAAAATTAAGTTTATAGTTAGCAAACAAAGTAAAGATTTTAATGCTTACCTGATGTAACTGGCCAAAGACCATTAATCATTCTGATTAAAGAACTTTTTCCACATCCACTTTCACCAGTGACTAGAATGTTGATTCCAGACTCAAGTTGAAATGTTAAATCTAAGAGCAAAAAACAAATGGTCAGAAAAGCAGTTGCAATGAAATCCCCAGAAAAATTTGATCAGTACAAAAAAGAAAAAGTGAAAGAAAAGAACAGGTCCTTTCTTTGAAAAACCACTCATCTATAATATAATAGCCTTTTAAAAAATTGTACATGTCTACAAAATGTCTTTTTATTAATTATCATGAAGCTATTTATGAAAACACATAATAAAACATGAAATGGCAAATAATTTTTCATGTTAGGGCAATGGAAAGCAGCCATTTCTAAATGTAGAGGTATTTATTTTTTCATGTAGAGAATCTGAAAAAAAAACAAACAAAAAACTAATATGAATGGTACTTTTTTTTCTTTTTAAGAAAATATTAATATTATCGCTGTTAAAGAGAAGGATGTTAAAGTCATTATTTTGTTAAGTTTATGTTAAAGAGATCTGAAAATGTGGTTGAGAAAAGTATTTTTTTTAAAGATTCGTAGCCTAAAAAGAGAATATAGTTAATCCTTTCATAGTAAGAATTTCATCAGTGTCACATTGTCATATTTTATCCTAAGATATTTTTAAGAAAGTTAATATGAAGTCTGTTTTTTTTTTCTCACCAAGCAAAGGAGAAAAATTTAATTTATTTTTATGCTATGAATAATTTTTCACCTAACTTCAAAAATTTCAACCTAATTTTGAAATCAAAACATGAAAAGAAGTCAAGACCTGCTGGACTTATATATAAATCAAGAAAGCAACCTTGCAATAGAAAATAAATTTTACTAGTGGCTCTTATTGACACACTGAAAAAAAAAAAAAAAAGAAAAGAAAAAAGACAAATATTTATTTACTTAACTGTAGCTAACTTAATGTGGCAAACTTATTCACTGAATTCAACTGAAGTCACCTGAGGCAACTAAAGTAATAAAGTAGTGAAAGGGTTAATTTTTGCAAATGGTCATAAAAGGGGATGACCAATGTTGGTATGATAAAATGTCTTAGAAAATTGAAGAAATTATTGAATCAAACAGTAGTGTAGCTAGAAGTTAGGCAGTCCACCATGAGAGATACTTTTAGGGGGCAGCACTTTTGGATCTGTTGCATAAGTCTGTATAGGCTGTACTGAAATAAAAAATGGTTTTAATATTGAGACAGTTGAAGGACCTTTTTGATTTCAAGTAACTATGGCATATTTATTTAAGTGATTCCTATCTTGGCCAAACAATAAACCTTATCCAGTGATAAGTTGTTGGCAATGTGAGACCTGTAAACAGATCCAGAGTGCATTCTATTAATGTTGCAGCACCATTGTGTGTGGGAGACACATCTTGGTTGTAATCATAAATTTCAGTTAATTCTGAGGAATCTTTCCCTTTTTTAGCAGAATCTTTCTGCAGTAGAATTGTTGGACAATTCATGTTGACATCAAAGTAAAACATTGAAAAAAAAAAAAAAAAAAGGAAAAAAATCACTGCCTAAAATGAAGTTTGTTAGTCAACTTATTATATACCCTGGAAGAAACATATATTGTCAAAAATATCTTGTAAACATTAAATAATGGTTAAAAGAAGAGACGAGGCCAAGAGAAAGAGAAACTTAAATATCACTCAAGTAAATATTAATAAATGACACAAAAACAGGGCATGCAAAGTTTTGGTAAGTCACTTTGTATCAGTAGAGTCTGCATAGAGAAATGATTAAAGAGAAAAGGCTTACATAAAAGCCTTGAAAAAAAAAAAATGTATTAATTGTATTAACCCATAAAATCCAGTAATAATTATAAAAATTAAAATCTAATATTAATTACAGGTTTCTAAACAAATCCAGTGTTAATTAGAGATTTAGAAAAATAAATCTGGTTACAAATATTATTAAAATTTAAGATTAATTACAGATTTATATAAAAAACAAAAAAGAAGCTGGTATCAATTCCAGGTTTATAATTAAAATTCTGGTATTTACAGACTTATAAAAAAAATCTGGTATTAATTACAAATTTATACTTATAATTGACGAATGCCCACCATCCCAAAAATGGGACAGGATGGGTTAATCTCATTACTGTTTTGTTGATGCATTTCATGTAGTTATAAAAACAAACAAAAAATAGAATACATAGAAGTAATTATTGTTTCACTTACAATAAGGTCATATTAATGCAAATTAATAATTGATATAAAATGTTAATCATAAAGTGTCAAGATAAGAGAAGCTTGTTAAATGATGATCAAATCAACCTTGCATAATACATCCTATATGTGAGGCTAATAAGAGAGTTGAAGGAAACAGCACAATATTTAGTGGAAGGTTACAAATGCATTGGTTAGCAAAAGCGACACAGGCACAGGCATGAAAGGGGCAGTTCCTGATCTCCCCAGGACATGAAAATTTAACATTTGAAAATACAACACTTGAGGAAGGCTTGAGAGTACATCAGACAAGATAAAAAAAAAACACCAGTAAAATAAAATAAATAAAAACCAAAGAACCCAAAGATGAAGAAATCAGTCTGCATGAATAAAATACAAAGACTAACCAGACAGCATATAAGGCATAGAAATGCTTGTGTTATGCATTCTGTCATGAGTGATTTAGTTTGATCAGTATATTTGCTACCATTTCTTTTCTCTGAATGACTAACTAATATTCAGGTTTGCTGCAGTCTGTCTTAAAGATAGACAGTAAAAACAATTTGAGTCTAGATTCACAGAATCTACAATAATTATTATTGTTAACCTTGTAGACTCCCCTCTGGAGTATAAAACCACAGCTTCACTATGCTAGGTATTGTTGTAGTTTCTATGGCAAATGGGTTTTTATGGGATGGAGCTGTTAGCTCCAGTTTTGTCCTTTTCCTAGACTGATTGCCAATCAAAGCTAAAGAGCCCAGTCTGTTCTGCTACCCGTGGGGGTTGGGAAGAGATGGAGTCATATCATTCTCAATGAATGCAACAGTTTTGGCTCGAATTTGAACTTGACATACCTATAACCAGTACACTATGTGCAGATGCAGTAATTGTTATTGCCATACACTTAAATAACTCGTTTTGGTAACACATGTTCACATTATTGTGAAATCTTTTAAAAGGTGTTGAGAAAGTCATTCAAGTTTGTGAATGGTTTCTGGTTTACTAAGAACAAAACAAATCAAAAGTTATAATAAAAATTGCAGTCAATTTAGAAGGGACTGGATAATTGAGAAATCTCTTCCAGTGATTCCATAGATGGAGAGCTTGTGTTGCAACCCCTTAAGCCTCACCATATCAAAGGCTTTCAAGATATATATATATATATATATATATATATATATATATATATATATATGCGAGTATGTGTGTGCGTGTGAGAGATTGTCATCATGATATATTTATTGTCTAATGCGTCACTGATTCTGAGTATAATGACAGTTAGGATATCAACAGTGGACCCAGCAGAGTAAAATCCATATTGTTTGTTGCTCAGGAGGTTGTCCCAACCTTCTTGTTGATGATACCCTTGAAGAGTTTGCTGATTACACTAAGGATGCTGATGCGGCTGACATTGCAAGAGGGATGAGTGCTCACTCACATTCAGAGCACACACTTGATATCTTCTATAGATTTTGGAAGGATGTATTCTTCACTCAGCAGTTAAACAATTTTGCCAATAGTGAAGATAACTCTGGGCTAATGTTTTTAAGCACAACCAACAGGATTTTATCTGGACTGGTAGCATTCTTGGGGTCAAAGCTTATGATAAGTCAGGAAACTTCCTAGGTCATAATAGTGATATTACAAAGTTTGTGCTCTGTGAGAAGGGGGAAGTTGGGAAGAGGATGGCTCTTGTCATCTTGCATGGAATGAAAAGCAAAAGTTTATCCTTATCTGACAAGGATGAGATAACCAAATGGCAGTCTTCTAGAAGACTGCCATTTGCAGTTTGAGAAGACTGCCATTTGTCCATGCTTTGGATGTTGCCACCACTATATATTTAAAGAGATCCTTGATAAAATCCCCCAAAGAATCTGCAATGTCATTGGTCCTGACCTGGCATCTTGGCTTCAGTCACATTCCCACTGCTATAATGTAGCTTCCCTATACCTTTCCTCTAAATACTTTCATGGTAATCGTTTTGATGAACTTTTATTTATGGTACCTAGACTTTATTAAGGTCTCAGCATTTTACAGTTGAAATGCTTAAGTGTAACCATAAGTTCTATGCTAACGGTTTCTTTTTTCACACTTCTCACTTATGGAACTTTTCCGACTTGATCTTCAGAAATGTAAATGCAACATCAATCGTTATGTTCCATCTGCTTAATTCCTGTTCTTTTATTATTCTGTTTCCTTAATAATATTTTTCTTTTTCTTATATTCTTTCACACCTCAATAATCATCTACGTTTTAGTGGCTTTATTGCCTTGCTTGGGGCGAAATAGAAAAAAAAACTATTCTAATGATTGCAGGCAGTAAGCGTTCTACTACACCTTTTCCTGTGGTAGATATTGTAATAGTGGTTACAGTAAGCTATGACTGCAGCATATTCTGATGTGAACCAAGACTGTCCATTTGTTTTTTGTTAGTATTTTTCTGGGGGATAAAACTTTTGTTATATACTGTATTTATGAACACTAATGCATATGTCCCAATCACAATATGTTGAACACTGTTGTAAGTGGTGGTAATGTGCTGTCTAAGTAGCCCACCACTAGCAGTGGTTTACCTACTTCACGCCGCTGACGAGTATTGTATTTTGCTAATGTTATAAAGATTATCATTTCATTTCCAACCTCTGTTTTGGTTATTCCTCATTCAGTAACCCTTTCTAGGTTACAACAACTTTCCATGCCAGAAAGGATCCATTCAAAGATGAGGGTGGCAGTTCTTGAGACTATTTTTTTAGAATGCTCAGAGAGGAGGTTTCACCATGTAAGACCTGAAGCTATTCCAGTCAGTTTTGGTGTTAATTTCATTTTAGTGACTTTGTATTTTTGATTCCAGACAACTAAAATGCAATTGTCACAATTTAATGAACTTGCAGCTAGAGACAAAGCAGAGGAAAACTTTGAGGAGATTAATAAAGAAAACCAACAAGAGAAAAAATAATAATCAAGATGAAAAAAATAAACCCAAGAAAAAGTTAGAGTTAAATGATTTGAATCATTGAGCAACTTACTTTGACAAAGGATTTCTCTTGATGATGGGATGCAATAAGTGAGATTTTTGACTGAGACAGCTAAATGGGAATCTGTGGTTCTGTTGATTTCAATTGGTTCTCTGCAGATAAGAGCAATATCATTTTGATCATTTTCAGCATTGTCTGGCACATTAAATCTGAAATAAACAGGACAATGACGCTAGCTATCATGTAATACAATTGATATCTTACAAAATAAATTTAACAGAAAATTAACATTTATTCTCCAGTTTATTTGAATTTTTTGTTGCTTTCATCAATAAATTTCCTCAGCAGCAGCAAATAATTTCCTTTGTTTTTGTTCAATTTGGTGCTTATAAAATCATTTGATTTTCTTTTTTTAATTAAATATGATTATTTGGAGAGAAAATGATACTTATCACATGAGCTGAATAATATTAAAAGAACACTGGATGAAGATAAAAATAAGTCTACAAAGACTAAATGCATTCAAATAAGAAATATTTTACACGTTTTGGAAGCCAATTTAATAACAGAAAAAAAAGAACATTCTCAGAAAACACAGGCTTCTTCAGATGAAGATTAAAAGGCTTTGAGATACTAAGTGCAGGGAATTGTTTTCAAAATATATCTGCATTTAGAAGAAAAAAATTTCTGTTTTCTATAAAAAAAAAACTGTGCCTTAAGCTGATCTGAATCAACCGCATTTGATGTTGCATTCAGGTTTAGGATTGACAAGTGACTACCAAAATTCAATCTGCATAGCTTTTACCAATGTGGGAATCATTTTCAAAATATAAAAAAAAAAAAAAAAATTTGAACTTTTTTTTTTTTATTTACAAAAATTAAAATGTTACCTTTCATCTGAATAAGAAGAAAAAGAACCAAATGTTCGAATTTGGTCACCTTTCTGCTTTTTTAAGACCTCAAACAGAATGGAAACACTGTTAAGAAAAAAAAACATTTTTTTAAAATAAACTACAGTGAAAAAGAAAACAAGAAAGAAAAATTATTAGACAAAATTTTTTTTGTCCAAATTATGTAAAAGATTTTGAATTAAAAATCAATATCAATTTCTCAATGGCCAGAATCATTTCATAAGAACTATTATGCAACCTAAATTATGAGGCTTGAAAAGATCATGTTTTTTTTTGGGGGGGGGGGATTTCTTCAGGATGTAGATAGTCATGGCTCTCTACAGATTCCTTTTCTTTATTATCTATGAATTGCCATAACATCTTGGGAGTGATTTCCCATTGCCTTATCTATGTTGTTTGAATTTGGAGTTGTCTTTCTCTTCAATTGACTGCTACACAAAGCTGGAAAATCCTGTTTACTCCTCAGCTATTTTAACACCTAGTTTGAAATGGATTCATGCCTATCCCAAGGGCATTGGTGCAGAAATGAATTACAATTGACTCTGTAGGAATTTGAACTCGGCTGGCCATTAATAGTTATACTACCTGAACATCACCATAAAAATTTTATAAACTCACCCTTATATTAGGTGTGCGCAAAAGTCTCCAGCAATTTATTTAATGGGAGTTTTTTCTATTGTATATTTCAGTATCAAAAAAAGTCAAAAAACATCAATCTTAAAAAAAGAAAAACCCAGAAAAAACTGGGAACTTTTGCACACACCTACAACCAATTACTGAAAAGTTATTAGCCCAATGAAGAGATTCCCCAAAATATTGTTTGGCCATTTGACTAAATTTTCCAGGTAGAATTTTTCAGTAGCTTCTCAATTGATCCGTTCATAGCATGACTTTTCAAAGTATTTTCCCTATATTTTTATGACTAATTTTCAGCTAAATTGTATATAAATCTATCATAAAAGAACAATTCTCAGAGAAATTCTTTGATATCTTGTAATTGCTGACCAAACAAGTAATGTGACATAATAATAGATTGAAAGTAACAGGTTTAGAGAAGGCACCACATGAAAAAGAATTTCCAATCCTTGATGATGTTCTACAAAGAATATAAAACAAGTGTTGTCATGCAGAAAAAATATCACTAGTTGACTTCCTTACCCAGAGAAAAGCTCTTTTCTCTTCCAATGCATCATTCAAACAAGCCAAAAAGTCACTGTAGCATTGGACAGTAATAGTTAGTCCAGGTCCCATCAATTCATAATAAACAGTTCCCTTTGAATCCCAACAAACTCCATAAATTCCATTTAAGTAGATTTGTTGAAGGCTGTCCAGGACCTAATCACAATTTTCTTTGTTTTTGGGTTATTGTAATAAATCCAGTTTTCATCACTAATCTTGTCCCAAAAATCTTTTCTGTGTTGAACAGAAGAAAAAGAAGTATTTAAATACTTTAAACCAATGTTTTGTTTTGTTTCTGTAAGTTAATGTGGAATTACTTTCATAGTTTCTATAGATTGTATAAGAAAATTTCAAACTGGGTAATTTCAAAGAAACTTCTGAAATATTCCTAATATTGTGCAAAAGGTGACATTGACAACTTTTATGTCAATCTGATAAAGAGGAAGAGAGAGAGAGAGGACAGAGGGGAGGATTTTCTTGATAAAACAGAAATAAAAATACCACAAATACAAAATCATTCTACTCAAGTCTTAGACTTCTAAATAAAATTTATTTTCACAATTTAATTTAAATTTGTAGGATTTCTTTTTAATTTATTATTAGAATCATTTTTAGGGTTATAATATATTTAATGTTATTAAAAATGGTTACCAAGTCAATATAATAATATAAAAACATTCAATTGGAGTGTTCTTATTTTTAAATGACATCAAGACTATTTAGTTGCATTCAAAAAGACCAATTTTTTATTGTATCATGACAGATGTTTTATTGGTGTGCATTATGTTCAATTTATTAAAATTGAAGATTTCTCTATTGATTCTAACATTTAATGGAAAAAATAAGCAACATTTTCACCATATTCCTTTTATTTAAAACTCAAATAGTAGAATTAACTGTTTACATATGGAAAACATTCAGTATTCAATAACCAAACAGATAACACTATTGTCAGTTGAAATTTATAAAAATCAGTTTTTCAACTCCACTCACTGTTATCACTCTTCCTAATATTGATGGGATTTTTCTTCCTAATCTTTAGGGAACGGTAGTGCAGAAATTGCTGCATCTACTGCAAGGGAAGTTGGGTCAATAGCTAAATGCAACTGCCACTTCTACTACAACACTTTCTTTTCTCACACTTCTCACCTGTGGAACTCTCTTCCATTTCCTTGCCTCCCTGATAACTACAATCTTCAAAAATTTAAATGCAACATCAATCGCCATCTTCTGTCTTCTTGAATCCTATTCATCTTTTGTCCCTTCCTCAATCCGCCCTATTTTCAGTCTTTTCCTTCACTTTCACTCCTTGTAATCCCCTGCACACTAAAGCATTCCTGCCTTGATTGGGATGAAATGATTAAAAAAGAAAAAAAAAAAACACTTTTTCCTTTTACTTACATGTGCTACCCATTTTTGTTGTCATTGCTCATAGAAGTCTTCAAGTGATGTAGTTCTTGTTATTTAGTAAAGTTCTTTGTGATTTTGTAATGTCAGTATATAGAGTTTGATGGAGGATTTTCTTAAAACCTGAAGGATCCATTTGCTCATTTTAATCATTGATCTGAGAAAATTGTTGTATATAGATAATATTTTAGATATTTCTGAATGAGTTAGATACCATGCATGGCATCCATATAAAAGACCTTTTAAATTTGATGAGGCCATGACTAATTTAAGAACATGACTAGAATTTTCAGGTTAATATTTTAGTTTTACAGTATCTTCAGACAACAGAACCCCTAGCACATCCTATCTTGTGTTCGATTTCCTTTTCTCCGATACTGAATTTCTTATAAGTGGTCTGTACACCAAGATATTTGAAGTGTATAGAATTTAACTCCACATTCTGAACTTTCATGATGGATTCAAGGTGTGTACTATTGTTACTCTCATTCTAATTCCAGATCGTAGTTTCTGTTTTTGAAACATTTATCCAATTTCTTTGAACATTTGGTAAAGAATGTTGAATTTTTTGTTCAAGATCGTCCTTATCCCAACAATGAACACCTATGTCATCAACCTCCCCGTACACACCTTCATCTTCAATGCACTGACCTCTGAAGGGAAAACAAGAATGTTGCTTTGTATTAGTAGATTTGATTGGGATGTGATACAGAATGTTTAAATGAATTAGGACCATTTCTTCGAATCCGTGCTTGTACATGCATAAAACATAGTCGGGGGGGTGGGGTAAATAGTTCAAGGCTCCTGTCTGCTCCTTAATGAGGTTTGAAATTTTTTTTTTTTTACCTTCACCAGACATATGGCTTTGTAGATAAATAGAGCCCCTCGGTCAGATCAAGGCAATCAGTGAAATTAAAAAGCAATAACAATTTTTTGACAGTCACAATCACTTCATAAGAACTGTTATAGTACCTAAATTATGAGGCTTGAAAAGCTATCCAAGATCAGGTTTTTTTTAGGACAGTTTCTGATACAACTTTCTATTTGATAAATATGCTATTTCATGGAGTTGTTTGATGATGATGAGATCACACACACACACATATATATATATATATATATATATATATATATATATATATGCATGCATGTGCAATCATTGCACCCTTTGCCAGAACAAAAGCCAAATTGGATTGTTAAAAATTAACTTTCATAGAATGATGAGAGTATTTTCACTATTATGGATCCAACTGTAATACCCCTGTATATTTGAGAATCTTCATGATTGCCTTTTTGCTTCTAAAGTCCATTTATGCAGGATAGGCTCCACTGCTTTGGGGTGTGCTTTTGATTCTAGACTTTCCTTATAAAACAAAAATAGAATATGATACTTTCAAAATTTCAGCTTTAATGACAAGTAATGCATTATTATTTTTTTAGTTTTTTATTGCCTTTTCAAATTCCTCATCACTAGGTTCATTGTTATTTAAGTTTAGAGACAAATACTGTAATGTTTGAAAACATTCTGATGCATATTCTATTTCCTTTGACATCTTCAGATTGGTGTGGCCAAGGTTGAAGTGTAACTGAAAGTGGTTCTTGAGATTGGGACGTTCTTTGGTTTGGGCTTTGAATGTTTGATATCATGTTTTTGGGGGAATTTTTTTTTTTGCTTTTCTCCACATTTTGACACATAATCTGTACTGTTTTTCTTCACTGATTTAGTGTCCAACTTCAAAAAGATGTTTGTTTCTCAGAGTATTAATAAACATTTTTATTTTATTTTTTATCTGTTGAGTGTTTTTCCTTCTATTTTTACTTTTCTTCTGGTTGTTTTTCTGCTATCAATCATTCAGTTCACAATTATCATCCAACAGACAGATCTTTTTCCATCTTTAGATTTAGGTCTCATATGCTTTGGTTAAAGAATATACAATTACATTATGGGATTTGTCACTGTTGTTTGAGTCAAATTTAAAGGACATCAGTTTAGATTCTAGCTTATCACAAAATACTTTTATATCATCATTTTTAATGGCTTGGACGTTATATTTAGAAATTATTTTTGGTTTACAAATGTGGAAGTGAGCTATTTTGTTGGCTGGTGTTATTAGTTTGGTCTTCAGAATTCTGTGATCTTAGTCAAAGTATGAATTATACAGTGTGTGTTCAAAAAGTATCTGACTTTATTTTTCCCACACTTAAACTAATGCTATGTGAGCAAAATCCTTTGAGTGTAAGATGATATCACCTTTCAAATTGTGTGATATCATATGCAAATGAGGAGACAATATAAATAGAGAGCAGAGCATGAGCAAGGCAGCATTAGTCAGTGAACCCTTTTGCTAAATGTAACATGGAGAACTGTGCTACGATTGTTACTACTCCGAGAGAAATACGTATCACAACAATTGCTATTATGCCACAATGCACGTCACCATGCACTCCTTTTAATATGTCCCTCCTCAGTGTTTGTGGAGCTATAATTATATCTCCATTGCATATTATGCCATTTTCTACTGTCAGTTTGTGCTTTGTTTCTTTAAAGGGCCGCTCTGCCATCAAACAATTGCTCCATACATTATTTCTTATTCTCTCCAGTATTCTGCATAATACTGGGTCTTGTTCTGTTTCTATTTTGAGTCTATTTAGAGGAAGAACATCTGTTTCAACCCAGTGTATTATTTTGTCTTCTGCCTTTTCCTGTTTTTCTTCAGCTTCATTCTTGAAATGCAATCTTGATAATGCATCTACGTGAGGGATAGTGTTCCCTTTAACATACATTATGCCAAAATCGAATGCCATCATCTTTATTGCCCATCTCAGAATCCTTGATGATGTTACTTTTGGCAATTCTTTTCTCAGATTAAATATGAATTCCAATGGTTTGTGGTCTGATTTTAATAAGAATTTCTTTCCTACCAAAAAATTTTGTGCCCATTCCAAGCTCCATATAATTGCCAATGCTTCTTTTTCAATATTCGAGTAATTAATCTTGGCTGGCATTAACCTTCTTGATACGTACAAGATTGGGTGTTCTTCCTGCGATACGACGACAGCAATCGCCTTTTCACTTACGTCTGTGGTTAATGTTACTTCTTTTTGTGGATCAAAAACTTTTATTATTGGTTTGCTCCTCAGTATTTTCTTTACTGTCTCAAAAGCGAATGTTTCCTCTTGTGTCCAGTTAAAGTCATTATTTTTCTTGTGTAAGTTTGCAAATGTCTCTATTACGTTGATGTATTTTGGAATGTATTTACTATAAAAATTTATCAGCCCCCAAAAAGGATTCTAACTCCTTTTTATTTGTTGGAGGAGCTATTTCTGTTATTTTCTTTGTTAATCTCTTGTCAGGTGATATGACTTCTTTCGATATTTGATATCCTAAATATGATATCTTCTTGCAGTCAAAACTACATTTGTCTTTGTTTATAGACATGCCTGCCTTAATCAACCTCATTAAAATTTACTCTGTTTTATATTTCAATTCTTCTTTGGTTCTTGCTCCTATGCATACATCGTCTTGGTAAATTATCATATTTTTTATTTTTCCTAATAAGACTCTTTCAATCACTTTCTGAAAAATATGATTTGACATCTTTACCCCAAACAGTAGACGCATCCATCTTTAGCAAGCCTATAGGGGTGTTTATCATAGTTACTTCCTTGAATGTTTCATCAATTTCTATTTGGTTGTATGCTGCCTTGAGATAAATTTTCGCAAAGTGTTCCATTTTTGCTAATTCGTGGCTTGAAGTTTCGATATTTGGCAACAGAAAAGAGTCCGAACATATCTGGTGATTTACCCCTATTTTGTAATCACCACAAATCCTTAAATCTCCGTCAGGTTTCTTTATCGTTACTATTGGTGATGCCCAATTGCTACCCCCTTGAGTCACTCTTTCTAATATTCCTTGTTGTATCATTTTGTTTAACTTGGCCACCACCGTATCATCCACAATCTAATGGCATTGCGAGAAGAATGGTACAAATGATAAAAATGGGGTTAAAAGCATTCACACCACTTAATGAAAGCCTAGAAGCATATTTATCAAAATTGCTTCTCAGTTATAGATCTAGTCCACATGCAGGAAGAAAGCTGATCCCTTCAGCATTGATGGGCAGACAAATCAGAGTCCCAATAACTATGTCCTTTTCAATGAAAGAAAAGGTATGGTATAGAAAGAATAAGGAGGCTGATCCAGAAGAAGCAAATTTCCTGATACAAAAAGGACACAACACGGCTATACTAGAGAAAAAGGGAGAAAATATAATAGAACGTGCGGATCAATTCAGAAGCAGAAACGAATTGGATGATGCGGAAATGGGAGATCAAGAGCAAGAAGAGACAGAAAGTCACAAAAATGGAACAGAGCAGGAAATGGAAGAAAGGGAGAGTGAAAAGACGGATGAGAGTGAAGAAGAAATTGAAGAAAGACCAAGATCACCATTAAGAAAAAGAAAAGAAGAAGGAGAGCACAGTATGAGAGTAATCAGAAATAGTAGTAAAATAAACAAGGGTGCCCAGCCTCTTTGGTTCAGGGAGGTGTGATATCATATGCAAATGAGGAGGACAACATAAATAGAGAGCAGAGTGTGAACAAGGCAGCATTAGTCAACAAACCCGTTTGCTAAATATAACGTGGAGAACTGTGTTACGATTGTTACTACTCATAGAGAAATACGTATCACAACACAAAACATGTGATCATTTTCACACTGGTAGGTCAAATCAGTTCCCAGCTGTTATGCAGAGAGTACAGACATGCAGTGCTCGCTTATCGGATTTTTGTTTTCATGCAAGATGACCAAATGCAATGAGCAGAGACATTGCATCAAGTTTTACCAGAAGTTTGATAATGCTCAAGCTTAAAGCATCCAGAAAATTCCTCAGGTCTTTAGCAATAATACCTTGGGGAAAATGACTGCTTCAAACATGCCTACACCTCAGTGGAGAGCAAGGCATATGCAGGCAGGCCATTCACAAGTCAAAATGAGCTGATTGAGAAGGTTTGGTGCATAGTTATGGAAGACTGTCATGTAACAACACAAGAAATTGCTCACAAAGTAAGAATACACAAAGGATTCCATTTTAATGAAGGATCTGTGCATGTGAAGAGTGTCAGCAAAAGTTGCCCGCTCAATCCACTGACATAAAGCTTTCCTGGTCAAGAACAACATACCACTTGTTCAACAGGGTTTCTACTCTTCCTTAAACTGAATACAATGCTGAAATGAAAGTGATTTGAGTCACAATAGGAAATTATGAGAAAAGTGATGGTGAAGCTTGAAGGTGTTCCAAAGGTGTTACCAGCAGTGGCAGAACTGCTGGGAGAAGTGTATAAACACCCAAGGAGATTATTTTGAAAGGTGATCAAATATAATTTGTGAAAGTACAAAATTTATTTTTTTTATGCCCAAAGAATGCACCTCATACACTCTGTCACAAATTTCCCAAGTCAGGAATCTGAGATAATCAATAACCTTTTTTGATTATTTTATCTGAGCTGTGCCAAATTATGTGATGTTTCATAGAATGATCAAAATGATTGTGATGTTTCATAGAATGATCAAAATGATTATGTGATGTTTCATAGAATGATCAAAATGATTATGTGATGTTTCATAGAATGATCAAAATGATTATGTGAACTTTGTTCAAAAATAATTGTTTGAAAACAATTATTGGAAAGGATAATTATACTAAATGATAATTATTCGAAATGCAAAATTCTTTATTGCAATAAAAATGTAAAAATTAAAAGAGGAAATACACAAATAATAATTCGAAATACAAATATTATTAATAAAACAATTTAGTAAGAAAAAATCCTTATAACCTTAAGTTATATGATACTGCACACTAATAGTCTACTATTGAAGAGTACTTGTTAAAAGATGCCACTAATTTTTTAAGTTTTCCATTTATGTCAAGGTATTTCTTGATGCTTTTGATATTTTGGCAACCTGCTCTTACTTTTGCAATATGAATTTCTTGCAAGTCCTGTTTTCTTTTAACAGTGTTTAAGAATTTCCATATTGTGAGATGATAGGGTGTTACTAGTTCTACGTAAATCAGCATTGACTCCCTCAAGTCAAGACCACATATGCATTTCAAACATAGGTATTTCAAATAATTATCATTTAGTATAATTCCCCTTTCAATTAATTTTCTTTCAAACAATTTACAATTCAAATAGATTTTTTTTGTATAAATGTTTTCGGACAATTATTTTCAAACAATTTTCTCAATACAGATAAAAGCATGTATTTGGGATTGAAATTCTTCCTGAATAACAAAAATTTAATGGAAGTTCCTCATTGTTGCTTGAATTTTCAGTTTCAAAAGGCAACAACATCTTTCCATCAAAGAAACAATGACATTCAAGAACACTCGAGGTAGCATTAAAATTTAGTTATTTTAGTTAATTGCCCAAATAGATGTAATCTTTCTTGGATACAGCATTTTTTCCATTGAAGATCTTACAGCCATGTACAACTATATCTGCAGCCATCAGTTTTTCTATTACAATATCTCATGATTTTTATATCACAACACCAAATCCATGTTGCTTTTCTCCTTCAGTTCCAACTCCATGTTGTCTTTTCAGCCCAGACGTACCTCTTGAATACACACAATGTCAAGGTTTGCATTGTTGCATTGCTCTAGAATTAAATTTATCCTGAAATCATCAGAATCTGACTGGACATTGATTTAGCCTATTTGTCATTTGAAAAACTTTTGAAGCTCATTTGATTTCATTTAATTTTTTAGTTATTGTAGATTGATCAGGTAGTTGGTTAAACCTTTTCTTTCCAGTAGTAGATATTTTTACTCCAGCATGGTCAGTCACCAAGAGACATGACCCTTGATAACCCATTGTGATGGACAATGCATTATTCAATTTAATTACTTGACATTGTGACGAGGTCAGTGTGGTTGGTTTTATATGAGTTTGCTTCTCTTAAATAGATGACCATTAACATTGCTAATGAGCTCTATCCCATTAGTTTACATCAGTTTTCCTTCTCCTAGACAAATTGTTATCACCATTACACCTATACACACAAAAATAAATTTATATTAGGAAAGGTAAAAATTTATGCAAATGAAAAAAATAGATGCATGCAGATTATGACAAAAGTACTGAATCTCTCAAGAGCATTTTGTGAAGTTTCACTAATCTCCATGATTGAGTCAACCAATCAAAGCTGATGGCAATGAAATCAAGGCATTATTTGAAAATAATGTTCTACAATGGTATCCAGCATGTTCAAAATATCAAAATCAAGTGTCGAAAATCATTTGCCCCACTTTAGGCATTTCAGTCACTTTAATGTGTAGATTTCTATGTCAGTCAAGCAAAAAAGAACTATTGAACTGTACTTAATTTGGTACTTAAAAATAGATTAAGTTTTTGAAAGAAATTGAATACTTTAAAACAATGTGGAATGCAAAAGATTGTGAGGTGAGTGAAATGAACCACTGTTAATAATACTAAATGCTAGTTATCATCTGAAAAGAAAAAAAAAGGTGATGCTGTATATAAGGTGGGATTGGAAGTCATCTAATAAAAGTGACTCCTGAAGATGGAAACAATTGATTCAAATATACACCCTTGTGCAAATGAATTGAAACAACTGGTTTAGTTTCCTTTCTTTCACCATACAGTCAGTTTTAGACCCACTGGACTGACAGGGTGTAATTGATTTCTATTTTTTCCTCAGATAAGGTCATTTGCAGTGGTGTGCAGTAATATGAATCTATTTTCGGGGTGTATGATGAAATTTGTTTGGCCTTGAAAAATATTGCATCATCCATGATTGCATCAGATTTTCATCACACCCAGACATTATTGTCTCAACTGTCGATTAGTTATCCTATGGCCATTGTCTGTGATGGATGTTACACCAAGTGTATGAAAATTGTAACATTCCTTACCAGTAAGCAAATCAAAGTACTATAGACTGGCCCAGAAACTCTCCTGATTTAAATCCAATTGAGAATCTGTGGTCAATCTGCAAGGAACAACTTTGTGGAATGGACATACGAAGCACTAACATGTGCTCTGGGGCAGGTTTCATTGGAAAAATATGAAAAAAAATAAATAAGAGAATTGTTTTGTTTCAATTAATTTGCACAAGGGTGTATAATATTTCATCAGGTTAATATCAGACCATATTTCTTTGGTGACCAGACAGACATTTTTACAGCTTGGCTAGAAAGTTTTCATTCATCTGACATATTCAACAGATATTCAACATTCCGATTTATTCCGATGTTTTTACAGAATTCTCTTAATGAAAAGAATTTCAATTCCTGGAAAAACTAAAAAGCATGTAGAGTATTTTGTTAATTATTTCGTCTTTTGATTTTTGTTTGCATTGAAAGATGAAAGTTCTGGAAGATGGAATTATAAAATTGCTCAAAAGATAGATGGCAGAAAATAGTGCAAGAAAAATGATAAATCAAGTTAATGTTGAAAATCAATTTTTTTCTTTTTATATAAAGTGAACAAACTTTTTACATTATACAATAAATAAAATTAGGTTGTAAAAGTGAATAAAACAGTTTTAGAATACTTTTGCAATGATCACATGCACACACACAAAACACGTTAGGTGCTAAAAGTTCTCAACTTGACCAAAAAGCCCTTCTTCCAAAATACTGATGTTTAGTGTGGGTCACGCAGAGAAGTTTTCAATACCCACTCATTATATATAAAATGAGAGAAAGAGAGGTGGGATTGTGTAATTCAGAACAAGTTGTAAAGAAAAAATATACTCAATAAATTTAAAATGTAGTATATTTTCCATAAAATTTGTACAAATGTTCAACTAATAAAAAAAAAAAAAAATAACACATACACAGAAAAGTTATTCAATAGAACTACTAGTAGGCTTGACATGACCTTGGAAATGGCTGCATGCCCACCCAGATCAGTTGATTCTCTTTCTTGTTGCCCCACATGTTCACAATGATGGCCTTTAACAATTCTTTGGTATTGTGGGAACACAGGTTTACTTCGTTTGTCATGACACTTCAAATTCAAACCAAGAGAGCCAACAGATCACATGTTGGTGGATGACGATGGCAAAAATACTAGGCCAACCATCCACTTAATCCAAAACTTGACTACTGTGTCCAGCACTCAATGATTCTGAAGCCTTGCAACAAAAAGTAGGATAGCGTGACATTATATTTATTGCTCATGGCCTCAGGACCATTACAGGTGACACGGACTTTGTGTATCCCTGTGGTTAAATCTATGAGGTCCACATATAGCCACAAATACAGAATGATTATTTCTTTCATGTGGCAGAGTAGAAACTGCCATGTTCTTGATATATGTGAATGAAAAATGAGAATAAAATGAGAATATTAAAATTTGTTGCATGTCTTTTATGTATTTACATGTACCCGATGCATCATGAGTTTATATAACATCTATAACACTATAATTCTATAAAGTGTACAATTAAATAATTATTATAACATTTATTAATGATAATATATATATGCAAAAATATTTTATATTAGTAAGTCATTGTGGAAAGACAAGGGCATTTTTAAACAAAATCAGACGATAAAAAGGCGTAACAACTTAATGATATTGTGAAAGCCAACTAACCGATGGGCAAGTCCAGCATTTTGTGCAGCTAAACTTGAAAGATCGATGAGTTTTGTGAAGCAGCTAATCAGGTAAATTGTAATGAATGCATTCTGGAAAAAAAAGAAGATTAGTAGAACCAAATACTTATGGAAATTAAACAACATTTGCAATCTTATGAATAAAATCAGTATAAATAATAATGTTTCCTTTTCAGTTATTTTATTAGAATGCTACTAATGAAAACATTTCAAAATTTAAGAACTTACATTCATTTGATGATAATGACCAAAATAAAGGCACAAAGCCAAACTACCCTGCAAACTTGTATATCACTAGTTATCTTGATGGAATTTAGTAACAAAAAGGTGAGAGTGATGCTGTACAAGTTTGTTTTATATTCTATCCACAAGATTTAATTCCTAAAACAGAAGTTTTATTCAGTAATAAGTTATAACTTAATAGCATATTGTGTATGTATGATTTGTCAACTTCATTTTTGTACATATAAGGAAAATAGATACTTATAAAAGTATTTTGATAATAAAATGATTCAACACATTTTTATATACAATTCACTAAATAAAATCAACTTCATTAAAACCAATGTAAAATACTATCCTAATATCTGTTCAACACTTCAAATGGCTGCAATATTTGATTGGAAATGGTCTGGACATCTTGGAAAAGTGGTATGAATATTTTGACAACTTAATAACCTCAGATTCATTTATGTTACATGAAATGACAATTATATCACAATCCCATTCGAAATTCATATTTTCCCTTAAATTTTACTATATGGAAGAGAGATGCTATAAGGAAAACAATTATTTACTTAAACTAGCATTATTTTCTCTACATATAAAAATCAAGTTGGGTTATCTTTAAAATTGTTCAATTAAATTTACCATTTTCTCAAAATTATTTTACAAAAAAGTCATTAACCTTAGATATTTCTTCAGAATAAGACAATTATAAAGGAGAAAAATCAATAAAGAGAATGTGATTTTTTAAAATGAGAAATGGTACTTACAGAACTAATGAGAGCAGATAATTGAACTGGTGTCAGGTCATCAAAGTGGCCAGTAAAAATTGGAATTGCTAATATAATGTAGTTCAGAATAGACCCAACGTAGTCATAAAATTTGACAGAAACTGAAAACAAATATAAATAAAAAACAATTAAAATGTATTTTCTGTGCCTCAAGAAATAAGACATTAACAAAAATTGCCTCATTGACCATTTAATTAAAACATCACACAGACCTTGTCAAAGTGGTGTGTTTCTTTAGTCTAATTACCCATTCTTTCTTCTTTAAGTATTGACTAAATTTTTAATTGAATTATCTTTTGCTCATTTTGAATTATATATTTGTCCTTGTTAACAAAACTTAAATTAATATTGTGGCAACAGATTTTATTTATAAAAAGTACATCATCAATACAAAAAGTTTGAAAAGAACTGCACTAATTGAAATTCAAAGACACGTTAATGTGCATTAATGGATTTTTCAGCTTTATTCTTTCTTCTTATATATTTGAAGGTGCTTATATTTTTGCTTCTAGCTTTATCTAATAACATATTTTATTGGAAATATGACTCCATAACATTTTAATTGGTTTTATTTTAAACTTTTGATAGACTGCTTCAAATTAGATCTCTTTCTGATTCACTCCACATCAAAATCTGTCAGCCAGATGTGAACATTACAAAAGTAAAATTAAAAATAAAAAAAAGTTGCTCTTTACACAGCAGCTCCAAGCATCACACCCAACTCACAAAATAAACCCCCCCGTCCACCAAAATATAAAATACAATATAAAAGGAACCAATTACAAAGGTTGCTGCTAAAGCAAAAGTATGACAAAAAGAAACCATGAGTCATGATCCAACCCATCTGCTTTTAAGGATGCCACTCATAATACTGAAGGTAGTTACAGGCATCACCACCAGTGATCTCAGTCAATCAACTTGACATAAGCATCAACTCCAGTCCTTACCAACTCACTCCATCCTCCAGGTCATTTTCCTCACCAACAAAGAGATATTTAGCCTTGATCCCCTATATCAGCAATACAAAGAATTTTTTCTTAACAATTCTTGTCTTCTCTTTCTACCTCACTGATGATACTTTGATATTTTGTTTGTTCTCTCATGCAAACATATGCAGTTATAACACTCTTAAATTCTGAATAGACATTATGGCTTAACAAAGAAATTTAAACTACTGTTACTCTCAAACAATAGATGTGTGCACGGAGGTTTCATTAAATAATACATAGATGCAGTTATATTCATTTGTTTGTGTATGTATACATATTTGCAATTTCTCTCACAAAAGATGATTAGGCTTTCAGATTGACCTCCAAAATTTACATTCATTGGAAAAAAAAATTAAGGTAAAAACAGGTGATTTTTATACTGACATGTGAGCGCATATTTCCTCTGGGCCAGTTTGTACTGAACTTCAAGAAGGTCAAATAATTTGGCATTTGTTTTAGCAAGTTCTGTCATGCCCGGCTGATAAAAGGCCATTGATTCTGCATTTACTCGGATCTGCATGTGTTTAAATCTAATTACAAATAAAAAGAAAATCAACAATACTAAATATTATTTTTTATAAAGAAATAAAATTATTTAAAGTTCCTTTCAAAAAAATCCCTTTAAAGAACCAGTGAAATTTTCAAAGAGAATATGATTTAAGAAAATTTTAAATTCATAATCATATAATTAAATAACTGAAAAACCCTTATTTACAATTTTAAATGTTGGCTTATTTATTTTAGAATGTATAATATTGATAAAAAAAGTTTTAAAAATTGCATTTACCTTTTTTTTATGAATTAAATGAAATAATATTTTTACAGAAGATATCTCTTGTTCTTTGTTGTTTTTTTTTATTCAAATCTTATTTTACTGAATGCCAATTATCAAAGGTTTGGCATTAAGACTCATTATGACTGAATGACAGAGACAGAATTTTCTATTTGAATAGAATCACTAATAGATCCATGAGTAGTAATTTGACAGAGTTAATGCAAACGGCAGATGATCTAAAAAAAAAAAAAAAAAAAAAACACACACACACACACACAAAAAACTTTTTCACAAGATTGTGTACCATTATTAATGTCATAGGAAATATTAAAGTAACTTTTTACATAAACATTTTACGTATGACAAAGATCATTACAAATAAACTGGTAAATGTTTACATTTATTTTTCAAATCTTGGAAAAGAAAAAAGAACTTACCGAAAATCTCCTTCAAATTTTTCTTTTTTGTAAACATAATTGACAACAGGAGACATAAGAAATTGATTAATAATTGTAGCAACCAGAAAAAAAAACACAACAATGACTGGACCCAGGTAACCCGTCCTGCAGAAGAAAAAAATACGTATTTATGAATAATGATATGACTAGTGTTAGGCTTTCAATAAGTGGCATTCCCTATTTAACCACCGCATAGATCTTACTATATAATAATGTTTGCATTCTATTAGATAGGTTTTAGTTTTAAAAAAAACTTTAAACTTTTAACATTTGCCTTGATAACTCTCCAAGTTTTTGTTCTCTCCACTGAAGCTCGAGATTAAACTCACAACTCTTTGGGTCGAGTAACTTTTTGGATCAATCAACCAACACTTTTATCTACTGGGCAATGTGTCCCAAGTGACACCTTTTCACAACAAATATACAAACTATATATACTTTCACATTCAGATATGTTTTTCCATTCAATTTGAGGCTTACAACTATACCACATTGAAACATCAGTTCTTATATGATAAGCAAAGTTAAGCAATGCCAAGCCTGGTCAGTACATAGATGAGTGACTGCTTGGAAATACCAGGAGCTGCAAGCTTGGAAGCGCAGATGGTGTAATGGGTAATGGCTCAGAATAAGAAATCAAAGAGCTGAATTCAAATTCCAATTGAGTTTGCAATATTCACTTATGTGCAAATACTCTTATGAAAGGTATGAATCCACCTCTTCTCTCCCCAGCTAGGGGTTAATTAGTAGGACTTGTATCAGTAAATCATCATTATCTCAAAAAATCCTTACAATCTAAAAACATTTTCTGGCTTTAAATAACCTGAAAAAGATTGATAAATCATTAAAAAAAAAACAAATCAATCAATAAACCATCCAATTTAGTTAGAATGTTATCCAATTTAAAATATTATTTAATCCAAGCCAACTCTACCCACATTTGTTGAGCACCAAGCAATAGATGAGCTAACTAACAATTGCACTACAGTGAATTCAGTCTTTCATTGACACCTATATGTGCTTATTTCATCAACTATCATTCCCTCAGAGCACCTTTTTGTTGACGTTGGTGTGTTATGTGACATCTTGATATCTTTTGATCAAGGGACTTACACTGAGTGACTGGGATAAGTTAATCTGTACTATATTCTTTAAAAAATAGGGTATATAATTGGATTTGTAATGTACTGATGAGAGAAAAGGTGGTGCGATATACCATCCATGTTAGGGTAAAATAGCTGTAGTGAAACCCAAAGAGGAACAATACCAAAGAACAGGTACTGTAAAATGTGTGGGTGCTGGGTACTTACATTTTCACAACTTGCCAAATGTAATATCCGGTAATGAAAGGTGAAATGATAACAGGAGCAAATATTTGGCTAAAAATGTTGCACATGTTGTCCAGATCCTCAGCAATTCGTTGGTCCCTACAATTTAAAAAAAATTGCTTTACAGTAAATTAGTACAAGACTACATTTAAGGAATCACTGCTACTAATTTTGCTAATTAGATAATTATCAAAATTAGTAGCAGTGATTGCTTTTTCTAAGAAATATTCTTTTAGCAGAGTATTTAATGGGAAATCTTTTTTCTCAAAATGTATAACCAATTTGATACTTCTTAAATTAGCATACTGGTTCTTCATGCTTACTCACATCAATACACAGACTTATTTTTATTAGAATGTTATATCCTTACATTATGGATGGTGATAGATCGAGATAGTTTGAAATGTAATTAATCAGGTTTGAATTTAAAAGCAAATGAGTTGAGTAATTTATTTAATATTGGCTTGTAAGAAAGTTTTAAAGTACTTTAAACAAACCTGTATTTCTTAAATAGAACTATTATTTAATATAATAAACATTGTTACTATTTTGTCTATATATATATATATATATATATATATATATATATATATATATTATATATATATATAAACCATGGATTCCTTTTCTTGCCATAGAATGACATTAAAGTCCTTATCATTCAGGAATTTTTGCAGGAGAAATGTTTGTATTTAAATGGAGAAAGAGTGTGTCAGAACTTCTCAAATGCAAGTTTTTTTTTCATACAAATCATCTGTGTAATGTATAGTTCGGTATTGACATGCAACAAGTGGATTTTGTGAATAACTCCTCCTTAGAGCTATGGGTTAAATAACAGAGTAGATTGGGTTCTCTAGACTTGAGTGGGAGGCAGACTATGAGAAGAACTCTGCATTCAAACCAGGGTAAATTTGCTACAATGACATCTTCCTTATTTATCCTCTGCGTGCGGGGTGTGTTTGTGTGTATGCACCACTTTCCATCAGTTATAATGATGGCGACCATACATACACTTTAGAGAATTCAAACCTATGCATCTCCGAGGCTTGTCTCATGTCAAAAGTTTTCACCATTGAAATTTAGCAAACTGCACCCTTTGAACTGAAAATTTTTGTAAACATTCTATGCTTGAAACTTCTAGAACTTTCTGTAATGCTCAGGAAATTACCAACATAATATATTTCCTTTCCTTCAATGTTGAAAATTTCAAAAATCATTTTAATTATTCTCCTTTCTCTTGTGTCAATCCACAACACAAACATTCAAAAGTTAAAAATATTCAATCATTCTTTTACAAATTAGGTGTAATAAGATTCTAGAAGGGTACCAGTGTAATAATACATGTGAAATTCCAGGGTGGCAATATCATTCAAACTTGATATTGTATTTGGTGTTTCCTGATTGTCTACTCCATAAACTCAAATTGGTATCCTCCACATATTGTAAATTAAAGAAAAATGCACAATACCAACCTTCATTTCATTACTTTAACTAAATGAGACTTCCATGACACATAACACTAAAATATCAAACTTGTTTATTCAATAAAATATTATACCTCATCATAAAGTCAACCAAGTCTACCGCAGAGCAAATATAGTTTCACCTGTACTTTTTCTTAATAATTAGGATAGCATATGTTCATTATGTGTAGCATGACTTGAATTCTACCTTTGGATAAGATCACCTGATCAAAACTTGGCTAAGATTCTTTGCACTGAGATTCCATTATACTGCTTTGAAACAGACGCCTTGAACTGAATTTACAGAGCATGGTTTGAGAAATATATATAATTATTACTATCATGGACATATGTCAGATTACACCACTTTGACAAAGAACTTTAAACAATAATGCATAAAGATCTCTTCATGCACCAAGTGAATGCTGCCAAAATTTAAACGAAACACCATTTTTCTTTGTATATTTTCATTCTTCACAAGTTTTAACATTTCACTAATGAAAGCTGAAGCAACTTACGGATTGTCAACATTTTTGTCAAGAATGTTGATATAGTAATAGAGAACATCAGTGAAATATTCCTTGTGAAGAGAGGTGGTTAACTGTTGGCGCCACCAAATGTGCAATATTGATGTTACATACGTAATAGTACTACTGAGCTGAAAAAAGAAAAAAAAAAGTATTAATAAAGGGAAACAATTTTAAAAATTGAATTTCTTCAAATTCAAGTCATTTCAAAACCAAAACCAAATACACAAGCTTACACTAACTTTGGATTTCTATACATTTAAAAATCTTATGTGAAGTGAATTGTAAGCTTGTATAAAAATTAAGTAAATTCTAACTGCTTGTTGCAAACTTGTTTAAATTTTGATATACCAATGATTTAAAATGTCATCAAGTTTTTTAATTTTTCTTCTTGTGTTCAAAGTAATTCCTTGCACAATATTCTGGTTAGCCAACATCTAGTACAATTAGCAGATGAATTGTCAGGCACAAACATTTTAAGAAGTGGTTTCATAGAAAAGTTTTTAACAGAGTATACCAAGTTAAAAATGATGGTCTCGTATTCTAGCTTATTAAAATGTTTAGATTAAAGTGTGTAACTTGCTATGAACATGACTGATTTTTTTTTAACAGTATATCAAGCATTGTGGGTTATTTAAGGCCAAAACATATTTTGGATTGTAAATTTTTTTTTTGCAAATGAATATTGCATTATCATTTTTTTTCTTTTGAGAATAACAATGATTTTTCCAGATACAAATCCAAATGTTTATCCCATAGGTGGAATAAAGATTTGCTGTGAACATAGAAAAACTGAACAAGTAAATTATTTACATTGTTCAGATTGTTGTCCTCATCTTTGCTGTCAGATTCACAAAATTTCAGCTCTGGCCTTCTTCAAGTGATATACGTTGGAATTTCAGACCAAAGAAAGACACAATAGGAGATGATGAAAATTTAAGTACATTAATTTTCACTGTAAATGCAAATGTACACAATGGTGGTGCTGAAGAGTTCTCAACCTACCCCACTTCCCAAAATCTGACCAAATATAAAATTTATATTTTGGGAAAGGGATTCTTTTCATCACCTCCTACTGTATTCAGTGAACATAAAAAAGGTCAATGAGCACACCTGAAATCTAGAAACAAAATGGCATTAAAAGAGAATTATATAACTGATTTTAGCATTAGTCAAAGCATTAGATTAAAAATACTATGAATAAAAAAAAGTATGATAATGAAAACTTACAAAAGCTTCTGTTAAAATAAATAGAAGAGTTTTTAAAATAAGGTCTTTAAAACTTTCTTTGTCTTTGTTGCCCAAGACTGTGTAATAATTTGATGGCAACAAACCAATTTTGTTGATGACAAATTGCTCTGTAAAAGAAAACAGAAAGAATTAAAAAACTTTAACCTTAGAAGAAAGCCCCAAATTCTGACAGATATGTCAATGATCATGAAAAAATATATTATGCTGAGAATAACATGAATAAATATTGAAATATTAACAATTCTTTTTAAACAAATATTAATTACATAATTATTTTTCAAATTATTAAAAATATAAACCATTTTTCAAATTATTAAAAATAAAACCATAAAAAGTCAAACTCAATTTTATGCAGCTAAAACTTTACAAAAAGAATTAAAAATATTAAATATTATTTAGAAAAATAAATTAGCTTGAAGAAAATTGAATTTCACAACTATAAACTATGTCTTTTTTTGACACTGAGGCATTACAAACAGAAATAAATTAAAGAGATTTAGAAAAAAAAATTATAAATTAATAATAGTTATAAATTAAATGACCCTGACCCAGTATACAAAAAAAAAAAATCACATTAGTGTTGCCTAGTGTTTTCAGCATCCTTTTTCTCTGATTATTAAACCAAAGTTCTTTGGCTCCTATAGTTAGCAGCAACAGGAGGCCTATTCAATCATCCAAAATATAATTCTATTGTGTATTCACTTTCTATTAATGTAGATAACAGTTCAGCACATCCATATCAGAAGCCATATTAACTTGGTCTTCTTTACTCTCATTCTTTTGCATCTTAACTTATTGCAATTGACTAGAGAGAATGTGCAAGTATTGTAACAGATATCAATGCAGACAATGGAATCAGCAAGCCAAGTTCAAATTCCAGGCTAATCTGTTGCACTCACTTTCACACAAATGCTCTTGAGAAATCCAGCAAAGAGCTAAAATAGCAGAGTAGATGGTTTCTCGAGTGTAAGCTGGCAACCAGTCTAAGAGAAGGGAAACTCTGAATTTCAAACCACAAAGAAGGCAATGGGAAATAACTCCACTATCTTTCCTAAGAAGTCATTGTAATTTGTAGATATTGAAGAAAAGAAAGCTGTAGAGGCCCATGATCACTTACATCCTGAAAGAACATAGCATTATTAAAAAAAAAATAAAGATTGCCTACAAATACCTATTGAAATAGGTTTTTGTTTTTTTAATAATCCCCAGATGTAGGTTATATTAAACTAATTTTGGTACATGGTTACATGAATACAGAAGATGCTATATATAAGATAGTAAAAATAAACTAAATCACATTTTGTGGCTCCAAGAAAAAAAAGTATCCTTGAATCCAGTTTCAGTCATTCATTAGACAATAAATTATTAATAGTGTAAAATGGTAATTAGGTTTGACTAATATATAGTTTCATCCTAATTTTAGTAGCATATTAAACATGGTTTTCCCTGAAGCCAAAAAAAATTTGAATCTCAGTGAGGTTTTATCTTTTTTATTTCCAATCAGTGCCATCTGCTCATTACAGTAGATTGATGGCCTGAGTTAAGTTGTAATAAAAAATAACTAAAAGTAAATGAAGATGAAAATACTTATGCATAAGCCAACTTCATGTGCAGTGTGACCACCTGAATGTTTTTGCATGGATTTTAACCCTTTCAGAAAATAAATTACCTGTGTATAGTGCAATCGACTATATTTTGCATAAAAAACTGATCATAAAAACATGCACAATACATGAGTATATACAGGAAATACTAGTTAAAATGAATAATAATTGTTGACAATATTTCATTGACTAAAGTAAATCTAATACAGGGAGTAATCAGGTTGTTACATATTTATAAACCTTTTACTGCCCGATCGCCCCCCCCCCCATTGTTTTTTTTTCTATTTATTCAGTCACTACTAGTAACAAATAGTATCCCTTTTTCCAGTTTATAACAATATTACAAGGCATATTAGTCAAGGAAAGGTGCATGATTGTCTTGTCTTGAAAACAAAAGCAGAAAGAATGACATTAGATTGAATGTCATCAAATAAGCTTTATTTGTGGCCGATACACTAAATATAGACTAAAACTGAAATCAATTTTGTCAAAGTCATTAGTACATTAGTAGATGGCGAGAAAAAAGTGGAGCCCACAGAAGTTTTTTTTTTTTTTTTTTTTATACTTCAACCAAAACTTTTAGAAACCTCATTACTTTATTCTATAGGAAACCAATTTATTTCATAATAAAAGGTTAAAACTAAAATGTAGTGTCCTCTCTCAGGCATGAATCTATTATAAGAACAATTCATAAAATAGAAAGCTAAAGAACTTAGGGATAAAAAAAATAAATATCCATAAATTTATCTAAAGCAACTTCAATCTTTAATACAGTGATATTGTGATGTTACCCCACTTGTCTTGCAAGGAACTTCTGACAACTGTTAAATGACATTGCCAATAGAAAAGAGCACAAAATCTCATCTTCTGTGTATTTCTTTTTCTCTCTTAAGCATGAAATGCCTTAGGGATAGGATAAGCCTTGTTCCCCTATGGTGACTTTCCAGTAAATCAACAAAATTTATATTGCATTGAACACAATAGCACATTGCATACATGACTATGCATAAACATGTCTAATAATTCTACCAACCCAACAAATAACTTTTCTCAAAATTTTTCTAATAAACTTTACACACATGCATATGAAAAAGGACATCTCTACAAAGACACTTTCATTCAACCTTTTTGAATGCTTTCTATTTAGTTTATTCTGTATCATTAATAACCACAAAAGCATATTTTAGTCATCGTTAATAATGGAAGAAGACAAAGTACGTTTGAAATATGATGTACATACCTAAGAGTGAAAGGGACAATAGAAAAGTGCAGAGAAGAACAGGAAGGCTGAAGAAAGCTGGAAACATAAAACCGATGAGTCTAAAAAATCGCTTGAAAAACAGGAGGTCAAATTTGTACCTGGAAGAAAAGTTAAAAAAAATTATTTTTGTATTAAAAAATGAATCCGTTAATAATAATACAGTGCAATCTCAGTTCTTGAATGTCTCGCATGTCAAACAAATTGGTTTTTGGACAGAAAATTAGAGATGAAAATGCCTTGGTTATTGAACAAGATTTTGGTTCTCGAACAACATTGCCGAACCAAGTTAACCCGAGCAGAATAATTTTTGAGTCGACCTCTGCATTGTATGCATTCATGTGTTGTGTTTTTCTTTTCCAATTGTATTGTTCTGTGATTTTTTTTCTCTACATTGATTCCTATTGGAAAAATAGTTTTAGGTTACAAACGGCCATCAGGAACAAATTAAATTCATGAACTGAGGTTCCACTGTACTACAATTTCCTGAAGATATTTTCAATTGTAAAATACTTTAAATAGTTTTTCATCAATCTTATGTACACTGGCAATCTTATATTCAAGTGTAAAATGCAGTTATATTTTTTTTTGATGAATAAATATTAGGGAAAAATCATTTTTGAATCCTCTTTTACAAGTTAGTGTTTTGTTATATAAGAAGAGCGTGGAAGCTCATTATCAATGAACATGATGGGTTATTACTAATTAAATTTAACATTAAGGTGAGAGTCTTTTATCATGATTTGGACAAATGTAACTATACAAATGTAATTATGCATCACTATCATGAAAAATTTCAAAATCATTAAAAAGACAAATACTTTACATGTAATAACAGTCATTTTTATGTGTTGAGTACTTTTGTTTATTCATAAAAAAATAAGAAAATTTATATTTGAAGCCATTACATATAATTTTATCATGAGTGTGTGTGTGTATGCATGCATGCATTTTTTTTATTACTTCAAATGCTATTTTTAGTGGATACCCGTGTTTGAAATAGATGCCCTGTTTTTTATATTATTTTAAGCAGTGTGTATTGTCTATTGGACTATGCACTTGAGAAAACTTAATAAAGAAAACGTGCATCCTCCTTTGTAGGAGAAACACCCCCATTTCCGTTTGATCCGACATGCTTTAGACTGCTTGGCTATAGAGAACATTACAGCCCAGCAAGGTTCTGAATGAGGAAGTGTGCATTCCTTAAAAGGGTAAATAGACTGTTCTCTTGGTGAACAAAATGTATTGTGAATGTTTTCCTCTTACCATCCCCTTAATTATATATATATATATATATATATATATATATATATATATATATATATATATATATATATATATATATTCCCAAGAGGATAGAATCCAGATAGAGCTCAATGTCCAGGACAGAGTAAGAATATAATATAAAAGGCTCAAACATGGTTATAATTTATTACATTGGAAATTATAAACATGGAATATTAGTGTTTGAGGCTTTTATATTATATATATATATATATATATATATATATATATATATATATGTGTGTGTGTGTGTGTGTGTGTGTGTGTGTGTGCAAACAAAATATTTCTTAAAAGATGTAAAAACATACTTGTTTTATCTCTCCACTTTAGAAAAAAAAAAACTATTATTAAAGGAGAATTTGTACATTGACGATTTGAGGCATTATCCAACATCCTGTCTCAAGTAAAGTCACATAAACCAATCTTAGATTTTTCTTACTTGCTTACAAACATAATTATTTCTAATTTTCCTTCTTTTTCTTTTCTTTTCAAAAACAAAACGAAGAAAGATGTCATCCGCTCATTTCAAATTAGTGAAACAATTATCAGCCCAGAAAGTTGAATCAAATTCCAGGTTTGTCTGTTGGATTCACTTTTGCAGAAATACAATTGTGAACAATATGGACCCATCTCTTCTAGGGATTAACAGGGTTGACTAGGAGTTGCAACCAGTCTAAGAGAAGGAAAACTAAATTCTAAACCATGGAAAAGACATGAAATCCAACTATATTTCCCAAGAATACATAGCAATTTACATATAATAAAGAAAAGAAATATGTGGAGAGGCATTAAAAATTTTTTTTTTTAAATTTAGCATATTTTTTATTTATCTACCATATAACTACTGCTTCTTCTAAGAAATCATTAGCATCCATTCTTACATTTATAAGCTTTTATATACCAGAACAATATTAGGAAAATTAATGACAAAGTGGAAAAAATACCCAAATACATATAAAAAAATAAATGAATAAATTTAAAAGTTTAAAATTTCAGTCTCTCCCCTTCATGTACACATGTAGTTAAATATTAATGGGTTACATAAAAAAAAAAAATTTCAACTTTGTCATTAATTTTTCTAACAATGTTTATAAAGTTTTACATAAGCAGCTTTTTTCTTAAAGTGCTTTATTTTTTTAATTAAAAAAGATAATAACCATACATGTAATAGCATTTGGTGTTTGTCTACATGAAAACTATTCTGAGAAAAAAAGTGTAGCAAGATTTAGCATAAGAAGTTTTGATTTGACATTCTTTATTTGAACTCTGCTGCCTTATTCCAGAAAAGTTTTGGATAAGAAAACCCTCAAAACTGAATGATTTTGTAAATCTGTCGACGAAATAGATAATATAACATTCTAAAGTTTTATATGTACTCAATAACAAAATGTTCCTACCCTATCAGCCTTTCAAGGAAACTATTCTTCTTCTATAAATACCTCTATATAAATACCTGGTTTTGACTTCCCTTCTGTGTACATAATAACTTCTGTATTCTCATGTTACTTCAAAACAATGGTTCTATTTTTTACTATCAAGAAATTCATTCAGGATTGTAATAAATCTGTGCCTTTTCTATAAATATTTTCATGGTAATTGTTCTGATGAACTTTCCTCTTTGGTACCTTGACTTTATGAATTTAAGCACAGTACTATATTAGCAGTTAGGTCTCATCATTTTACAGTTGAAATGCTAAATGTAACCGTGAGTTTTATGCTAACAGTTTCTTCTCTCATACTTCTCATTTGTAAAACTCTTTTCCAGCTTCTTACTTTCCAGTAAACTTTGATCTTCAAAAGTTTTAAATACAATGTCAGTTTTTTTAATTCTTGTTCCTTTAATTGGTCTCTCACTTTAATAATGTTTTTTCTCATATTCTCGAGTATTCAGTAACCCCTTGCATCTTAGTGGCTTTATTGCCTTGCTTAGAGAAGCTGTGTATAACCATTTTGTACAAAAACAGCTTCCTTTACTCTAACTAAAATATAGAATTTTTAAAAATCATATAATCAGATATAGTTTTTTAAAATAACATGTGTATCTATCTTGAGTGCGTGTTTGTATATATATGTATGCATTAGTGTGTTTATGTATCTCTGTCTGAATTTTACATTTATGATCAATACTCAACACTACCCCATTCACACTCCTCACCCCCAACCCTTCAGTAGACGAGTTAAGGATTTCTTTAAATTTTGCCGACTTTAGGTTGGGCTAAATTTAATTTGCCCTTTTTTAATTGATACATTGTGCTAAAAAAACTGTATGGAATAATAAAAAAAAACAGGGGATACAAATCATTAGAGATTTTTAAAAGATTATTGGTGCCACTTTAGCATGTGTACTACCGATCAGTGTATCCTACATTATCTAACACAGGGAAAAGCAAAAATGGAATGAGGAATGACATTTATTGTCGTATTATAAAATTTTAAATAAAAAAAATTATAAAATAAAAAATTTAACTAAAACAAGATATTTGAGTCCTTTAATAAAAACATTCTGAATGTCTTTTAACATATCGAGAAAAAAAGTCAGAAGAATGCCTTAATAATGCAGGATGCAAATGTGGTGATAGGATACACACTAAAGCAGAAACTGATTGGTAGGACACACACTAAAGCAGGGCTAGATTATTTATAAAATCAAAGCAAGGATTATATTGCCTATTAAATGTCTCCAGCTCAGATAGGGCTCAGATCTATGTAGCCTGACTAGTTATGTTAATTTTATTTAATTCTTTTTTTTTTTTTTAACTTACTTTCTTTGTTTTTTTTTCTTTCTTTATTATGAACAATATCAATGAAATTTATTTTGGTCAATATTTTGAGGCACAGAGTTAAAGCAATTAATTTCAGATCCAGCTGAAGTCAAGAATGTAAACGACACACTACAAAAATTTTGTTGCTTTAAAATAGATACACTTGAACGTTGACTCACTTAGAACAAGCCCAACTGCTGGAGCCGCCACTGATTTTATATATATATATATATATATATATATATATATATATATATATATATATATATATAATGGATATATAAAAATCAAGGATAACCAAATTTTTATTTTTTATTTTAAGCAAGTTGGTTTCTTTTTAGTTTATTAAAATATAGGAATTACTTTTTTAAAGAGAACCTAAAACCTTGCTATAGACTTCTTTTAAATTTTTTAATTAAAAATACAAATATGATGTATTTAGAATTTATTTAAAGTTGCATTTTACAAACTTTATTTGTGAGCATTGCAATATGAGTGAAGTTTGAAAAGTTTTAGGCTACTGAATGCAACAATCATTTGATATAGATGGAGAATCAATTAATCCAGACATTGCTTTAAAAAAAATAAATAAATAAACAGGGAAATACTAATATAAGTAAACCCTTTTTTTTTTACATTTAGAAATGAGGCATTATTCTATTTCAAGCATTACACCATCTGTTCTTTATCAAGATGTCAATCAAAATGGGGTGTCTTGTTGGGACTTTGAATAAAAATCAATTATTTCTAGTCATGCAGATCCTGCTGTTCTAATGAACCAAATTTTGGTGACATGGTTAGAAATTAAACTCACTATGCTACTTTTAATGTTTTTACAATTGTAAAGAATATAATCAAAATAATATTTATACATTTAAATCAATAAACCTGCAAACTGACCAATCAAGAAATTAACTTAACAAGTTTAATAAATTTCTTGATCTTAAATAGCCTAATAATGCAAACAATATCACATTATTCTTAGATATTTAAAAAGAAAAAAGGAGAAAAAAAACACAGAACCTACTCTGAACTTCTCAGTTTCTACAAGTTAAATGTATTTTTTTTACTTAAAAAAAACAAACAAACAAACACAGTATTATCCATCCTTGCGCCTTCATAAAAATTAAATAAATTTAGTTAATCTTTGATATGAAAAGAATATCATTTTTGGAGTTTAATACAAAATATTTTTCCAAATGAAGAAAATGAAACCAAGATTTGTAAAAAAAAGTTTTTCCTGCATTCATTTCAATAAAAAGTAGACAAAACTTGGTTTCTGATCAAATGATATAAATAATTGAATTATATATTGGGAAATCTTTAGAGACGAGGATTAAAATATTGCTTCAAAAAAATAACATCAGTCATAAATACCATTTTTACACAAATTCTATAAATAATCAAAATTTGTCTATAAAGAGATAGATTTGTATATTTGATCAATAACTAATACAATCATTGAATGTTTTC
Source organism: Acanthosepion esculentum (assembly GCA_964036315.1). NCBI lineage: Eukaryota > Metazoa > Mollusca > Cephalopoda > Sepiida > Sepiidae > Acanthosepion > Acanthosepion esculentum. Next base: position 47,830,113 of record OZ038507.1, read on the forward strand.
TTTTATTGTTTATTCCAAAGGTCTGAGAATAACCTTACCGTATTTTCTTTGTTGACAATAAAAAATTCTCCATTTTAGAAAGGTATTTCTCTCTTTTTCAAAATTTTTCTTGCAGAAATTTTAAAAAAAATTAGCCAACTTTGAAAAAGTACCATAATATAGTTTCGATCAAGATCATTTATGTACATATTAATTTCAATGATTTGTGATGCTATACAATCAAATCTCACCCCATTAGCAGTTTGAGTAGTCTCTCTTGTGCTGTTGCTGCTACTCTACAAAATAACCTATCACTTCCATTCTGAGATCATTATCACTTTCTGATAACATGAAAAAGATCTACTTGTGTTAAGCAATAAATAAAAAATAAAAAAATAAAAAAAATCTATTGCATACTGGGACTTAATGTGTATATCAGTAATACTTAAACTTTGTCTCTTAGATAATTTTAAAACATTAAATAGGAAAATAAGAAAAAAAAGAAAAGAAAAAGTCATGTTTATAGATAACCAATATTTATTAACAAACATCAGTGAAGAGTTACATTTTACTACTATTCATCTTCAGAACATTATAAATCCTATTGTCTTGTCTGTAACTTTGAAGAGATCCATTAACATACCCAACACTGTTTGGAAAATTAAACCTCTTTGTATATTACTTGCTGTTAACACATTTCAAGACAATCTGTTCTTCAGCACTTGCCAGGTATATTCCATGAGAAAAAAAAGAAAGGAAACTTCTTTCTTCAAGGTGTGTATTATCAGTGTTACTTTGATAATTCATACTGTTTTTAAGGATAAACATATCTTTGCTATCTAAAAATCAATACCCCAATACTTAGAATGCCAGAGCTCACCATTGTATACAAGTACTAGTTCTGGAGATATTGTGTATCAATCAATAATAATATAAATAATACTATGATAGCAGTGTATGAATATATATGAAAATGTTTGTGATGGCGAAACTAATATTATAGGTCTCCATTTTAATTTAATTTTACATATGATTTTGCCTTTTCTAACAAAAATTTTATTATTTACCCATTAGTAATTTACTACTTCTGCAAAATTCTAGTTTATTTCAGCAATGTTAGTGGATGTTTGTAAACTCAAGCATAAACCTCTCCAATGTTTACCTATAGACCTGTATTATTTGTGAAGAAAAACTTAAAAATTTATATAAATTAAGATTTGATAAAATGAACAAATTTGATTCTACTTATAGCAGACGCATCATTAAAACATATTCTATTAATTAATTTCAGATAAAATTAAAACCTATTTATTGAAAAATTTAATAAAATACAAAATATTTAACTTATAATTTATGGAGAAAGATAAAAATTACACAGCATTTAAAACATCAAATTATTAATCTGCAAATTTTCAGCTTTTAAGTTATTAAGTCATTAGAAATGTTATACTTTTTAAGTAACACACTTTTATATAGATCCAAGCATTTTTGTTAAATATTTGTACATGTTTTGTGTCTACTACTACATGTGTGTGCCAGGCATAAATGAAAGACATTGTATCAAGTCCTCACAATAGTGCAACATCTGCTTGCTACTCAGGCTGAGTAGCCAGTCAAAATTGCAAGAAGAGTCAATAAGAAATCTTCTTGTGTCTTGTCTAATTCCTGCTGTACAAAAAACGTCTTCAGAGAAGAAACTTGACTAAAAAAAATTAGAAAAGGAAATAATTTTTGTAAATCGCTTCAACTATTTCTGGATTATAAAAATGTTGTATTTACACTTTATCTGCTTTTTTTCTTATCTTTTCTTTGCCGATGAGTTGAATATTTTTATGAGGCCAAATTTTCATTCCCTCAACCTTCTACAGCCTTAAGTATCATTAAAAACTGATTTTGACATTAAATAATTCCAACTGAGGTCAGTATGTTATAAAATATACCAACCCAGCTTATCTTGCATTAAATTTCATATGTAGACTGAAAAAGATTATTAGAGAGAGATCAATTAAAAACACAAAGTGTAACCAACATTGCATCAAAAAGAACAGATATTAATTAAACATTAATAGTTAAAAACGGATAAAGATAGACCCCCCCAAGTTTACTGAATATAAGGGTGTACTAAAAAGCTCTGGGCCTGACCAAGAAGGGATTCCAAACCAAAAGAAACCCCTGATGTTTGGTTGGATTTTAAGAAGAAAGTTGGGCTAAGAACTATTCAGCACCCTATCAAATATCAATCTTAAGTAATGAAGAAAATGACTACAAAACTAACATTCAGTTATGAGTTTGAATTTAGATTAAATATGGATTGGAATTTGACAGAACAACAGGATAAGGAACAAATAGGAAACATAATTCTAATATGTTCCACTTTTATTAAAGCTTCATCAGAGAATGAAATATGAAGGAGAAAAAGAATTCTGCTATTTTTAATTTTTGTATTTGGTTTTCATTGGTTCAGCAGATCTCACATGCATCTGTCTTGTCAAGCAGAATTTGTGTGTATGTGTATTATAATTCAAGTTTGTTTATGCTACATTTGAAGGATGATGTGTGTGTGTGTGTGTGTGTGTGTGTGTGTGTGTCTGTCTGTCTGTGTATCCAGTAGGCATTTTTATCCATGTTTGGTGGTCGTCCGCAGGTTGATTTGGGGATGGTTTGTGTAAGGGTGAAAGAATTTAAGTTACACCCATTGTGGTAGCTGGTAAAAATATAGATTCTTTAAGTATGGGTTTTATAAGAATTGGTGACATAATAAAGTGTGTTTGATGTGCGTTTATAAATGGTAAAATATTTATCAGAACTTCCTCAAAGTATTTCATGCGTAAAGAATTAGGTTCTTTACTAATTAGAGTGGCATTTATAAAAATCAAAATTATGAGTATATTATTCATTTTGGAATGACTCTTTATATAAGATTAAAAGTGTAGCATCAGGACATTCCTGATGTTTGTATTTTCTTGTTGGAAAAGAGTCATTTTATTTTTATTTGATAAAAAAAAAACTTCTTGCATATTTAATCGTGTGAGAATCTCTACTAAATTCTCTTGGCAGTTCTTTTTTATTCGATGACAAATTGAACTTCTAAATAAATATGTCAAAAAAGCAAACATGTTTCTACAATCCTACAGATATATCACAGATTTTACAAGACTGACCAATTCATAGTTTCCCATTAAGTGAACTTGTAGTGTTACTAATACAGCATATGGAATGTGAAACCCGGGACTCGGACTATAGGCCAACATTTTTTGAATAAGCAATACCGACACAAAAGTTCATAACTATATGATACTAATACATATATACATTCAGAAAATGTAATAGTCTATAATTAACTGAAGAGAAACTTAAGAATAGCATAACAAAGTAAGTTTAGTATTTGAAGAAAGGTCTGAAGATGAAAAGTCACTCTGACTTTCTGATATTGTGCAGAATGCATTATGTTCTGTTCTTGATTTTTTTCTACTTCATGGCACCAACAGAATCTCCAAATAATATTCCTTATCTATATATTTTTTTAACATAGTTGCATAGTCTCAGACCCAAAAGCATCATTTGGCTATTATGCTCCTCAAAGATAAACTATACATTGTGTAGTGTACATTATTACATGAATGTGAGGTTGTAAGGATGTGTTATAAGAGAGCATATATTCAGTTCCAACCTACCTTTACTCTCTCTTATTTTTAATTTTCTGACCATGATGACCTTAGAGGGAGCAGAACAACAAGCACCACATTAACAACTAACAAGAAAATAACGGGAACAAATGCCTAGTAAAGGTTATTTGAAACAATCAGAATCATTTTTGCCAAATCAGCATTGAATAACATTCCTACTTATACTGAAAGACTCTAGCAGACAAGAATTTTGTGGCTGCTGCTAAAAATAAATAACAAATTACCAGATAAGACATCTATTCTTATTTGCACATCTATATGCTTACTTAGAAGTATTATTATTTATTAGAATAAAACAAAATTAAAATTCTATGTCTATATAAAATAATGCATTTACAAAAAAGAAAATTCAAATTTTAAAGTTCTTTTTATTCAGGAAATAATCCATTAATCATAATACATGCATATTCTGAAAATAAATAAATTTATAAATATATAAATATCGGCAGGAAACAAAGAAATATCAAACAAATTTAATGATTAAGGAATTTTCCTTTTCAAGAAAATAGTTTATTTTAGTACACATTCAACAAAATAGATTCTGGTCTATATTTGTTGATCTTTTTAAAAAAATTACTTTGGCTTAATATAACAATCTTGGTGATGTTGCTTTTGCTTACTATAACATTTCTTTTTCTGTCTGAATTTCTGGGATGGGGAGTTTTCATTATTTATATAATATACACATAAGCTACTGTCCTCGTCTTTGTTGTTATTATTACAACATTTCAGCTATTGTGTCATTCAGCCTTCTTCAGGTGTTTCTTGATTCAGGTAACTTTCAAGGAATTTGAAACCAAACCCTTTATTTAATCTACAGGAGTAGATTGTTCCACTGGCCATGTCTAAGGACATCTCATTCTTATTTAATACTGGCCAGTTATAGTTCACCTGGTTTCCATTGAAACTACGTCTGTACTCCTTGGTAAGCCGAGCATAGAAATACAATATAGGAGCAGTTAATAAATAAAGAGAAATGACAGCCAGACTTGAAGAGCTGCAGCAGTTGCAGCAATAAGAAAAGAGAAGTTTTGGTGAATGTATTCACATTTAACAAGCAACAGGCAGATTAAGTTTAAGGTTCAAAGTTCTAGACTCAACCTAGTGGATTAAAGTATTGGTTTGTGAATTGTGAGTTCAATCCCTGGGATAGGTAGTACTGACTTAGACTTAGTGGAAAGAGGGCAAGCAATAATTGAGTACTAAATAAGAACAAGATATTCATAGACATAGATATTAGAACAATCTATCCTGTAGATTAAATAACGGTTTCTGTTTTGAATTCCCTGATCAACAAGCACCTGAAAATGGTCGGAGGACACAATGAATGAAACATGAGAGTAACAACAAAGATGAAGAAAACAGTCCAAGTGTAAATCATGTAAATAGAATTTATTTTAGAGACAAAGAGATTCCACACAAGGATTTGTGAAAAAAATATTTAAGGAATGCATTATGTAAAAAAGTTGTTCCTAAACACTCCTAGCAGCATGGATTTAATTGGAATAAAATAATACAAGTCCTGGCCTATACGATGACAATTAGTATAAACTATTTATTTATTTAATTATAAATAAATAGTTTATACTAATTGTTTATCAAGAGGAAATTTATTTTTATGGCTTTATTTCTATTCATGATACCTAAAGAAAAATTACATGATGCTGAATTTTTTGTTTTTTCTTTAAGAATTTTAAATGAACTTCAAAATAAAATTCAAGGCTAACACAACACAAATTTAAATTGTTTTGTCTGAAATGGCTACTTGATGTTTAACTAATTGTTACTTAAGTTAATGAGAATATGAATTAAAAGAATTTCTTGAAAAAGCACAGCCCAATAAAAATTATCTTTTCATCACAGATTTGACCCTGTATTTTAACTTTTTTTTCAGGCAGCCTCTTCGTCTTGTGACCTTGTCTCTACATTTATGTTTAGTTTACTTATTGCAGAAAGTAAGCTTTGCTTTTTTTATATTTTATTTATTTATTCATTTATTTTTTTTTTTTTTTTTTGCTTATTCCCTAACCAGGGTTGCCAGTTTAAAAGCACATTTTGATTTTTACTATTTGCAACTTTTGGGGTTTACTTTTAAAATAAGATGGGATAACTTTTTAGCAACTAAAAAAAAAATCTATTTAAAATTTAGTAGCGCCGAACTTTCAAATCAGTCCAATTTGTTCATTGTATATGTAACCCTATCTGGCAAACCATATCCCTACCAACACATACACTAATAGTCTCTCTCTCTCTCTCTCTCTCTCTCTCTCTCTCTCTCTCTCTCTCTCTCTCACACACAAGCCAATACAAAAACGACTGTATTCCTAATCCTACTGTCAAACGCGTTGCTTTTTTCAGAACTTCAGTAGGTAGTGGCAGCTAAAATTAAAATTAAAAAAAAAAATCAACTATAAATATTTAAATCCATACCAAGGAGATTAACTTTCTAAAGTAAACAGCATGCAAAAAAATGTTTTGATTTTTTTTGTATAGTTCTTCTTGAGTTATTCATTTATTTTTATTATTAGTCATCTTTATTGCAATTCCTACAGTACACTTTTTCCGTCGAAAATTTTTCATCCCTTATTAGTTGTGCTTAGTTTAATTTGGGATGTCTAACTAAATATAGGCAGAAAAAAAAAGCAGATGTTGATAAGATAGCAAGGGTCACAAAGCAAGGTCCGAGGCTCCCAATCAGCCCTCGCTCCGGTCGAGGGCAGTACGCGCCGGCCCTGTATATATAAGGAAGGTAAATGTTCCCAGAAATCAGGAATTTTTTCTGACCGTGAACTTACTGACATCAAATATAAACTGAAATTTTATCAGTAATTTCTTCTTCAGAGATTATTTAACTTTCAACTTGTATGTATGAAAACAAGATATAAATTTACATTTCAAACGAAAATTTTCATTTTATTACTGAATTATGACTTCAAATCTAAAGGTGAGTTCAGATTATGAAGTAAGTAAAAGAAAATTAGCCTGGTGATTCAGCGTTTGCTACGCGAAAATTGTTTAGAATAGAGCGGTAAAAAAAATAACAATACCCGAATTTTTAAATCAAAAAATTAAAAATGTTGTATATAAACTTCGTCACAAAGTGTTGCCATTTAAGGAGAAAGTGAATATCCCTGAATTACAGTACAGTCCGGATCCAAGATTACACTTGCAAGGGTCCGGTCAGAGTTAATAATACCGGAGACGTCCCAAAAAGGGAAGTGCCGACGAAATTAGACAAGTTCTGAAACTGCCCGATACATTCTAAAAAAGAGCTTGACCTTGCGCGTGCAGAGGTGGGTAAATTCCAGTGCGTGTATTGAGAAAAAAAAACTATAGTTAGTTGTCGATGACCAAAGTTATAAATGAACCCCCCCCCCCAATCAAAAAAAAAGTGTCTACCTACAGTACACTACACAGAATATAAGATAAAATTTTGAAGAACACAGATATTATTTGTTTTTTTTCTTTAGTTTTTTCTTTTTTGTAGGAATTTTTTTGCGATCGGATGAATAGATTAATTTTCCATTTCTCTACTCTCTCTAAACATAAATTTGAATTAGTGCTTACGATGATAACGTAAATCAGGTTCTTTTAAAATGTGTAGTTTCAAAAAATAAAATAAAATATATATTCATTAAAATAAATTTGGTGGTATAATGGGCCGGTACAACGAATATGGATTACACTTTTTTTTAGTTTTTATTCTTGATTGTTTGTTGTGACATTCATTTCCAAACATTTTTTACATTCAGTGAATTGTTTGCTGACAAATCTTCGAGGAAAATAAAAATAAACAATCACTCATAACAAAACAAATGTATTATTTTATAATTAGATTTTTGTAAAAATTTGAATTAAACACGAAATTTAATTTTTGCAAAAATAAACACACTAAAAACTAAGTATCTCCTCATTTATTAAAAAGAAACAAGATCAACGTTTGTACGACAGAACTTCAAGTATTTAATTGTATTTCACTTTCAGTTAGGGGAAAATTAACACAAGCTAAAAACATAGAACGTTTACAAAACTCCTTTCCTCGTGGAGTAGAAAAACACGTGACAACGTAGAAAGAGAGCTTTCCTTTACATTTCATGTTTTCATCTATTGAAAAAAAAAGAAGAGGGAAACTTCACAGAGTGTGTACAGTATTGAATAAACAAAGGTGGGAAATTTCACAATAGGAAAATAATGTTAAATTTGTTGACTTACTCTTGCTGTGTACCCGATTGCTGTTCCATCTTTTTTTTCTTTTCTGTCTGCTCAAACGTGGCGGTTCTTCTCAAAGGGAGATTACTCCATATTTAAATATAAATATCCTTTTGAACATCATTTGTCAATGTAAGGTAAAAATTAATTCCAGGCATTTATAGCTAAAGATATCAACATTAAAATATTTTATTTCTTTGTATTTAAAATATATAGTTGTACTTATTTTTATACTTGTAAAATCCATGTTTAAGGTACAAACAGATAGCTAATGGAAGATTTACTGGGTCAAGAATAAGTAATCAATCCAAATTGTGTAACAAAGGTTTTTTAACATTAAGAAACTGACATATTAAAGCTCATAATGGCTGACTAGTTTCTCCTTTACCTCTTAAATAAGTAAAAGAAAGAAAAGTGAAGAGTTTGTTTTGTCAGCTCAGAGGAAACAGGAAAACATCACCACAAAGGCTGTTGCCGATTGCTTACTGCCTCAGATTTCCGGCCCGTGTGTGAGTAGCCTTTTTGCTTTCACTCTTTTTCCTTTTTTGCAGGCTTAAACAATGTCAATCAGGATAGTCAGTCTGAATGCGGAGGGCTTGAGGGATCGGGTTAAGGCGGCCCGCCTGCTCCGGGATCTCTTGTCTTTCGACGTGGATGTCGCCGCGATTCAAGAGACTCACTTTGTTTGCAGTGCCGATGCGTGTGTGCTGTCTAACGACTTTGTCATCTATTCAGCATATGGGGACCGGATTGCCAGAGGGATTTCTTTGCTGGTGAAGCGGACTCTTGATGCGAAGGTGGACCTTGTGCATACCGATGCCGAGGGCCGGTTGATCGTGGCCGATATTGCCGTGAAAAGTGGTTCGTTTCGGGTCGTTGCGGTTTATGCGCCCAACGACCAGGGAGAGCGGGTTTCTTTTTTCCGGCGGTTGGGGCCGTTCCTGGTGGATTCTGCGCGCCTAATCTTAGTGGGGGACTGGAATGCCGTCCTGGACCCCAAGTTAGACAGAGGGCGGGGAGCTAGCGGGTGTAGGGGCGATCGTAGCCTGGTCGATCTGATCGACGATTTCGGTCTCGTTGATAGATACCGGGTCGATCACCCCGGGGGAAAATGTGGACGTGGGCTCTTAAGTGGCCTCCTGACAAGGTGGTTAGCTACCTTGACAGGATGTTAGTTAGAAGAGCCGATATAGACTTATTAGATTGTCCCACCTTCTACTGGGTAGGCTACACGGACCACAAACTTGTTTGTGCCCGTATAGCGTTAGATCATAGGCCTAGAACGGCTGGTTACTGGAAGTTCAATCTGTCCTTACTGGACAGGCGGGACTTCCAGGAGCAGCTAATTAGCCTAGTGCAGCGGGAGCTAGTGAGGGCGGTTATAGGGAATAAGTGGTGGGATCAACTTAAATGTAGAATTAGGTCTTTCACCACTGATTTCAGCAAGCGGCTCGCCCTAGCTAGGGCTGATAAGGTGAAGACACTTAAAGCTAGTCTTTCCCGGGCGGAGGCTGGGGGGGGATTCCCTAGAAATAGCATTAGCTAGGGAGGCCGTGCAGCGTTCGAATAACGAGCGCTACATGGGCCAGGTAATTAGACATAGGTTAAGCAAGATGTCTTCCGAAGCCGTGAACTTGGGCGCGGATCTGCGCAGGGAAGAGGTCCGTCGAGGTGGCGATCGTTGCATTCGTGAAGTCGATACCCCGGAGGGACGTACTCTTCGGGCTACTGACGACATTTGCGAGGCGTTTCGGCGGCATTTCGAGAGCCGGTTTACCAAGGAGCCTGGTCTCCGTGAAAAGGAGTTTTGCAGCTATTTGGCTGACTTTCCTCGGCTTTTGCCGACTGAAGCGGCTAGCTGCGAGGGAGAGATCACGGAGGGCGAAGTCTACGTGACATTGAAGAAGGTTGGCAGTGGCAAGTCGCCCGGTCTGGATGGTTTGCCCTACGAAGTGTACTTGAGGCTGTCGCACATCTTTCTCCCGATTTTGACTGCAGTGTTCAACAACTGGTTCCGGTCGGGGTCCATCCCCAACCGTTTTTCCAGGGGTGTGATCACGCTGTTGAAAAAAGGCAAGGGTGTTGGGCGGGATTTAGATGATTATAGGCCCAGAGTTAAAGATTTTGGCTAAGATCCTGCAGGAGCGTTTGCAGTTAGTTGCCGAGTCTCTTTTGGGACAGACTTGTTCTGTGAGGGGCCGAACAATTCAGAGCAACCTGCATCTGATCCGCACGATCATAGAGGGTGTAAAAGACGACGAACAGGCCGCGCTGATCAATTTAGATCAGTCCAAGGCATTTGATAGGGTTGACCATCGCTACCTTGCGGCTGTCCTGCAGGCCGCCGGATTCGAACCCGACTTCTGCCGCTGGATTAGCCTCCTGTATCGCTCCCCCAGTGCTGTGGTACAGGTGAACGGGAAGCTGTCGGGTGCCTTTGCGCTGTCTAGGTCGGTCCGTCAGGGTTGTCCACTGTCGCCTCTACTTTATGCTTTGACGTTGGAGCCTCTCCTTCGCCGGTTGAAGGACGAGGCGTGCAGTCCGGCCCTACGCGGAATTGCCGTTCCTGGAGGGGCTCGAGCCAGGGTTTCTGCGTACGCCGATGACGTATCTGCTTTCGTGTCGTCCCGCAGCGACATTGAGGCGGTACTGAAGGCGCTTGATCGGTACGAGAAAGTAACAGTGGCCAAGATTAACCGCGACAAGTCGTCCGGCTTGCGGTTAGGTGCCTGGAAGGGGTTCGATCTTCCGGGCCGCTTCGGTTGGATGGACGGTCCTGTCCGCATTCTTGGAGTGTGGTTTGAACCTGACCTCCAGCTGGAGAAAAATTGATTTGAAGTACGAGCAAAAGTCGACGCTGCCGGTCAGACTTGGCATCGACGGAGGTTGTCCGTGAAGGGCAAGGCGGAGGTGTGTGCTACATACATTTTCCCGATTGTCCTTTATCGATTGTCCGTACTTCCTCTCTGTGACGACCACAAGAAGCCGCTCGAGCGCTCGCTATCCTCCATTTTATGGAGGGGACGCGAGAATCGGGTCGACAGACGAGTCTGTACCAAACGTCCGTGTCATGGGGGGCTGGGAATGCCACACTTGAAGAGCCACATCCGTGCCACTAGGTTGGCTTTCCTACGCCGCGCGTTGATAGGAGGAGATTCGATTATGGCGGGGATTGTTAGGGACGCGTTCCCTGGCCTTACTATCAGTCCCCCCATCTCGCGGGTTGAGCGCCATCGTAAACCCCGGGATCAATCGGATTTCCTTCGCGAGTGTCGGTCGGCCTTGTTGGCTATTCCGCGGTCCAGTGAACTTTCACAGCATAGAAAGGTCTTCTATCGGTTGTTAGTGGAGAGGCCCGTGAAGGACCCAATACGTGATACGCTCTGCTTGTCGGAGGATGATTTTCGCTCTTACTGGTCTTGGGCGCCAGCGGCGGATTACCTCAGTAACCCTGAGTTTTCGCTTACCTGGCGATTGGCTCGGAATCGGCTGCTTCTCAATGACAAGGTCTTTATATGGGGCTTGGCGGATTTGCCAGACTGTGAACGGTGTGGTCTTGGGTTGGAAGAAACGGCTTCGCACGCCTTCTACCATTGCCCCCGGTTCCGCCCCTTATGGGACCATGTCGGCGAGTTGACGGCTCGTCTCGCTCCCGAACAGCTTGTGTCCATTGATCGCGCATACGCGTGTGACAATGTGTCGCCCCCGTATTCCGGGGTGAAACGAATGGTGTTTCTGACGCTGCTGGCCACGGCTCGAATGGTGATTTGGACGACGCGACAGGAGGAAGTCTTGCGAGGCAACCGTCTTTCTCATCAGGATCTGATCCGATTCTTTGAGCATCAGCTCAAGATGAAGATCAGAACTGATAGGAAACGCTTGCATTCGATAGTCTTCAGCGAAAGGTGGGTGACTGAGGCGAGCTTGGTTCGTTTGAACGGGGCTAGCCTTGATTTTCTCTTTTAGGTCAAGCCTATGTCACATCGGGGCGGTTTCCTTTGGAGCCCTCCCCTTGGTTAGGTTAGACAAACTTTGTGTACCTAGTTAATGTGAGTAAGTGCTGTTCCTAGCCTGTTCCCGGCTACACCTTTTAGTTATGATCCAGGTTGAGATTCCCAACCTCCCCAGTTTGTTTTGGCTCCATTTTATCTCGTCTGGATCAGCTTTATATTTTCCCTAGCCTGTATGTTTTTTACCTCTCCCCATTCCCTTAGTGAGAACGTCTCTTGATTCTGTCCCATGGGCAGAATACAGCGACCTCTCTGTTTTTGAGGGTTGGACGGGCCCTACTAACATCAGTTATGTTATGTTTAGTTTGCTTTGTGTTATTTTAGTTTATTATTGGGTTCATCTCCCCCCCCCCTCATTCTTCATGGTTAGATTTTTTATGTATTATTAGGTTCATTAAATTTTTATGGCATGGGGTGCGTTCTGTAGGTCCCCCTTGAGTGAATGCGGTATTGTGGTGTATGGAGTACTGAGTGGTGACAGGTGAGTTTTTGTGGTGAATGAGAATTTATAGTGGGTGTATGGGTCGTGAATCGGATTAGCTAGGTATAGGACAGTTAGTGTGGACCCGCCTCAACTCCTTCCCATTCTAGGCCATGTGCCATAATTGTATTTTTAATGCAATAAATCAAAAGGCTGTTGCCGATTGTTGCTGGCCTTGTTTAGACAGTCAAATGAAAGCATTTACTGCTAATTTCGTTTAGAGGAAATGGATCAGCAGCAAACAAATAAAGAAGGGCAAACAACCCTTCACATTTTCCAAATGAAGAATAGAACAATATCGTTGATCAAATTTGAATGCCATTTAATAACAGGGTGTACTTAGAAGAGTTAGAGACAGTTTGTAAAATGTCTAGAGAAATAAAGTTTGAGAACAAAACTGCCCATGTATGTACCGATCTGTATGTGTGATAGATTTTTATATAGGAATATGCATATATACATTTATGGATAGAAATAACTCATTTAGGAAATTTCTTTTCCTGCAGTCAATGTAGTTGGGGTTTTGGGAAAGTATTTTAATTCACACAAGTTGATCTCTCTATATGGCATGAGTGTCCAAATAAGAAGGCTTTCATCATGGTGTGAGTAAATGATTGCACCATGTGTTCTTGGTGTGAGTACTCTTGTATATGCTCCTGCATGTGCTTGTTGTCAGTATTCTCTGAGTGGCTTTTGGTGCTTTCTTATATAGAACAGAGATAGGTTCCAAATAAAAGCCAAAATTTAATATTTTTTTCTTGTGTTCCCATTGGTTGAGAAGAGTGGTATCCTTACTATGAGATCTGCGTGGGATGACATCAAACACCAAATCTGCTTTTACGTGTCTATTTTTAGACTTGATGAAATTGTAAAGGGAATATGAAAATATTACTCCAGAGATCTTTAGAGATTTTTCTTTTTTCAGTGAACAATGTCACTAATTTGCTGGTTTGAAAAGTGAAGTATATCGTTTGAGTTTAAAAGAGCTAGAATTTTTCATGATTTTTTTCATCTTCATTGCTTCAGCAGGAAAGTTTGATGTGTGCAAGAAATATATCTGATTGTCATGGACAATTAAAATATACTGTCAAAAGGGTTTCATTTTTTTAACCTATTTTAATAACATGAAATATTTTGTTGTTTGTAAGCCATTGTTGTTAGTAACATGCACTACTGTGTTTGTGGACCTAACAGGAAATCTGTGTGCAGCTGCAATCATGGTGTTATTGGCTCTTCTGAGTGTCTACTACCTCTCAGAGGTTATCTGTGTGCCTGTAAATTCTCATAATACATCAGTGTTATTTCCATCTTTTCCAGCCTAAGCATCAACTTGGGGGGACGAGAATTCTCTCCTTATTAAGAATCAAGTTTAAGAACATCAAGGGCATTAAGAAGTAAATCACCCTCTTAGTTAACAAGCAGGCAAAAGTGTTCTACTTTGTTGAAAGAGTTTGAATAATAAACATCAATAAAAGGAAGTTGGTCTTCATTTTATGGCTAAGGGAGGCACACTGATGATAAATTTTGTTTCACTAGGATTTGTGAGCACAGAGTGCAACATGACTTTTTAAGGTGATTGAGTCTTCCGGAACATAGCGAGTAACTGGAATGCCACCTGTGATCCCAAGCCAGATCCTGAGGACCTACTAAAAGACCAGACTTTGGAGTATTTCAGGATTTTATCAACAGGTTTGACCAAGTGGATAAGTATCAAAATGAGCATTCATCATCGTCATCATCATCATTGGCGCATGACTGGGTATAGTCATAGAGGTCCTGCACAGGTAAGCAGCTGACAAGTTCCTTCCACATATTTGGGTCGAAAACTGAGAGGTATTCATACATGCATAACATGTCTTGGGTACATAGTCCATCCCTCTCCAGGTCAAACCGCAGTCAATATCCTCTAATTTGAAGGCTCACTTTAGTCATGGACACGTGGTTGCTGATTCCATCTGGGGAACCTTCTATCCTGGTCATTCACTTCGGCCTAGAAAGCCCTCTACACAATGATGTTGTGTCATTACCACACTGTCTGCATACATAACTATGGAAAACGATCTACCCCCATTTTGCTAGACAGCTGTTGACCCTACAAGAAAGTTCATCCACTCTTTGACAGGGTTTTTTTTTAATCATGCTGGATGTCTAGTTCCCCTCTTCACTAGAATTGCCCAGAACAGGAACCAGTTTAGTTTGAGAATTTGGCTTAAAGAAAGCAATCAACCTATGTATTTTCAAACCCGAAATGCTCCTGTTCATTCTTGGTGGTTGCTAAGCCGAACAAAATGGTAGAACAAAGACTATTAGAAAAAAGTCAGCTAGGGTGGTAGCAATTGGGTTTCACCCATTGTGGCGATACACAAGCCCAATGGAAATTTAAGAATTTGTGGCAATTATAAAGTGGCCGTGACTGATCAGAACTGTTCGGATTCATTCCCGTTGCCAAACATTGAAACAGTGTGCCATGAGTTTGCTAAAGTTGACCTTAAGTCAGCATATAATCAGATAAAGATTAATAGTAAGTTTCAAGAATTCACCACAATGAACACCCCTATTGGATTAATAAAATGGACTTGGCTGCCATTTGGAGTAAAAACGTCAAGTCACATTTTACAAAATTAGAAGGGATTAAAAATATAGTTGTATATCAAGACAGCATTGGTATTGGCGCGTGCAGTAAAGAAGAGCTCAAAAGTAAAATGGAGATATCATAGTACCTCCAGAGTCTCTGTAAAAAGAAGTAATTAATGCCATGCACGATGATATACATGAAGGTATATTGGCTACACAAATGAGGTTAAAGTTGCAAGCATGGTGGCCAGGCTATTCAAGAGACATGTTAAAAAATGCCCAGATTGTTACAGAAATAAAGAAATTTAGGCAAACTAAAATTCGCTCTTGGACAAAGGAAATGGAGCTGTGAACACGAGTATATATGGATCATGCCTACATTAAATGTATAGGACTATTTCTGATATTAGTCAGCATGTATTCAGGTTAGCCTGAAGTTATTAAAGTCATGGATAGAAATGCCAGTACTATTATTATTATAATTATTTTTATTTATTAATAGTAATGTCCCTCCAAGCTCACTAAATTTCCCCCAAATTAATGCTGTGCACAGTTTACAGTAAGCATTGACACATCTTCAATGTTCTTTCCAAAGGTGCCATTAGCTTCTTGGAAATCTGAATATTGTTAAGGTTAAGTCATATATCAAGGACACCCAAGACAACTGAGTAGGTTAAGTTCAAAATTCCCTGAAGTTTATCTGGATTGACAGGCACCTGAAGAAGGTCGGTGGTTACAACCAGTGAAACATTGTGATAATAACAACAAAGTTGAGAACATTAGTTTGAATATAAATAAGTTACTCTTTGTATCCTTATATATCTGGATTCAAATTCCCCAACAATGACAAGGCATTATTCACCTGACTGGTGATTTAAAACACAGTGTCAAAGAAAAAAAAATTTTTGCAGTAGGACTGATAGATTTGTCAGGGATGGGTTACTGCAGTGAACTGAGGAAAACCAGGGAACATGACTTCTTTTACTACAAGGTAGTAAATCTGTTATAAAAACTTATTGAAGAGTTCATAGTTCATATATTTCTTTATGCCCCCCCCCCCTACTATCATGTAAAAAATGTAACATCAATGTCAGACAGGAAGCAATAACATGTGTTTCTATGTCTCTTGATTCTTGCAAGAATTGTATTTTGGACAATGTATTGGAAAGAATTGAATGAAGGTGACTCTTTTTCTTCCAATCAGCTGATGATGTTTTTCAACATTATTTTAGTTGGTGGCATTCTACTGTAATACTGTATATAATATCATGGGAATATTTTTTATTGGTTTTACATAAAGAAACTATGGGATTTGGGTAATTGTGGTGTAAGAGCAGATTTAGTATAAGTTAGATGTAGAAAATGCAATAATATTGTGTGACTGGGTCAGAGATTGTGATTAATTCTTGGGCACACAACTTCCCACTAGCCAAATATTACTTTCTAGCAGTGTGCCACATTTTTGTTTTTATTTGAAACTGCCACAAATAATTGACCTAAGTCATTAACACATAAACTGATAATAAAATTAAATATTTCCTTTTCTACACAAATGACTGCAATAGTAATAGATATTAAAAAATGAATACATAAAAAATTTCAGTGTAAACGTATATTTAAACTTTATAATTTACTCATAATAGCAACATTTGTGCAATGTAATTATTTTTTTATACAAAGAATATTAAGATTACAGCTATCTTATGTCTAAACTTTAGAACAGTTCTCTTTGTTTATAGATATCAAATATTAAGTAAATTCAGTTAAATCTTTTCTTTTAACAGTAGTATTATATTTTCATTTGGATCATCACCAATTGGACTGCTACTTGTAAATTGATCTATTTTTTTAATCGAGTTCACCCTATGCAAGGTAGTAAAGCCACTGAGACACAAAGGGTTATTGGGTGTGGAAGAGTTAGAAACAGAAACATTGCTAAAGAGTGAGAACAAAAGAAGAGTAATCAAGAAGACAGTAGAGAGTGACTGACACTGCATTTAAAATTTTGCAAATTAAAGTTGGCTGGAAAACATCAAGCCAGAGAGGAGTTCCACAAGAAAGAAATGCAAGAACTGTTAGCATAGAATTTACAGTTACATCTAGCCAACTCAACTGTAAATTGGTGAGATCTCATCGCCAGTGTCCAGTACTGCACTTAAATTCAAAGGGTCTAGGTACTATAGCGAAGAGCTCATCTGAACAATTACCATGAAAGTATTTATAGAAAAGGCAAATGAGTCAACCTTACAGTGGTGGGAAAGTGACTGAAGCCAAGATATTAGAACAGAACCAGTAATATTGCTATATTCAATAGTTCATCTTCTTTACAATTAGAATATTATACACAACTGCTTCTTAATTTTTACTCACTTGGTGTTATATTCAACTGTTTTTGTACTGAAATCAAACAAATATTTAAAAGTGCAGAGATTTAATTTTATAAATTAAAAATCAAATCAATTTCTGAGGGAATCAAACAAATACACATTCAACACGTTCAGTTCTTTTCTATTTTATCACTTCCTTTAAATGTTATTTTCAAAATTGTTTCTTTTATTTCTCTTCTCAGCATAAAAGTTAATCGTTAACAAGGCCAGTCTGGTTGACTATCACTACTGAGTAATCATCTGTTTATCTCACAAAATAATGGTAGCATCAGTGGCATAGCTAGAGTGTGTATTGTCCTAGACAGCCCTTCAGTTTTCCAACCCCAGGACCCCACAAAAATACATATTGCACAGTGACTCACTCTTAAAGTTATAAAACTAGTTTGTGTACTGTTATATTACTTTCACATGATCAAACATGCTTTAAATACACACCAAATATACTTAAACTTTATCAGTAAGAGTTAAAAAGCAAAAACATCATATAGGGAAAAAAAGTGTTAAAAATTAGTACCATCTTTATTTCTGAAATGAAAATTACAACTTTCTACAAAGTAACTTTTCTTGTTTTTTTATTGGCAAATTCTTCAATGACATTATCAAAAACTATTTCATCTGTCAATTGACACTTTATAGACAGTAGATAGGCCAATATATATGCCATAGCTTAAGTAACCTAAAACCAAAATGATCCTTTAACTGTGAGTACTGTTCCAACAATAAAACAATATTTTATTTCAATACAGCCTATACAGTTTGGTGGTGAGATTGATGTTTTGAGTGTTTTTTGGAAATTTTTATTGGAAGAAATTTAACATAAGTGTGAGAAGAGATCTTTCAATGACTTCGGTGTTAGATATAATATGTTCTTTTGATGTCTTGAGTCGGTGGCGCCTATGGACAAGAAGACAGTCGGTAAATTTGTTGCCGCGCTTTGTCATGGAATTTGGAAGCTGAAAGCGAGTCCTTTGTATCAGAAGATTTTGTCTTCAGTCAGAATTTTATCCTCAGACGATAAAGACGTGTTTATTCTGGCTCCATGATGAACTACTCTAGTTTGCCACGTATATTAGTGTTACCTTAAATAATTCGAATTACAGTATCGAATTATTTGCCTTTAAACTAAAGATTATAGAGTTAATATTTATTTAGCTTTAATAGCTATATTACTGATTTTATTTATGGATGGGAACAGGGGAGTGAGAGTTTTCGCATCGAAGGGCTTTGTTGGAAAATTTAATTGGCTTCGGTAGAAATCCGTAGCTAAGATTTGTTTATATTTGAAAAACTTTGAAGAGAAGATTTGTTCAGCTTCGGTAGAATTCCGTAGCTAAGTTTTGTTTGAATATGTGGAATTTCAGAAGAGAAGAATTTAACTGGCTTCGGTAGAAATCCGTAGCTAAGATCCTTGTTTATATTTGAGAATCTTTGAAGAAAAGATTTCGTGAGCTTCGGTGGAATTCCGTAGCTAAGATTTGTGAAATTTGGAAGAAAAGATTTGGTTAGCTTCGGTAGAATTCCGAAGCTAAAAGAAGTAATTTTATTTTTATTCCCTAGAAGGGGAATTATTTCATTTGATTTATTTGTTTGTTGATTCGGAGAATCAACGTTTCTATTTGTTTGACAGAGTCAATCGATGCGGGGAATTCTGCCCCTATTCACGTTCTTTATATTAAAATAAGATTTAAAAAAGAATTCCAAAGCTAAAGTTTTAAAATAGTTTGAAAGATATTCTTCATGGAATAAGATTTTAAGATCCTAGAGTAGACTAGGTTAGGATTGTGTTTTTCAATTTACCCTTTCAGCTCCAGAGGAAGTGAAAAAGAGTTTCAAAGAAAGGAAAGAAAATATTTGAAGAAAGAAGAAACAAAAGAAATTGAATTGATTGTAAAAAAAAGAAAATGCTTTAACAATATTGTTTGTTGTAAAGAAAAAGTTGAAAGATGTTTGCGTTGTCTGCTTGATGACAACATTGTTTTGTAAGTAATAATCCTTTTGTTCATTTTTGTTTGTTACCCACTTAGCATATGGAACAATATGCATGTAATTTTGATTTGTTGAAATAAATATTTAATCTGTGAACACTAACGGTATAGTTGTTTATAAGATCGTCTGCTTCATCGAGTGGATTTGTTGATTTCCTTTGAAGAAGCCGAGAAAGAAATCGGGAGTTTAGTCCTGCGTGTTATTAATGTATTAAAGTGTAATTTAAATTAAATATATTACTTTAAAATAGTATACGGATAAAATTTAAATTTGATTGAGAATTTAATTTTTCATTTAAATTTGGGTCTTTGACATCACACTTCACACTGACGCACAGGAGACACTATATCTCTCTCTAAAAAAAAAAAAAAACTTTATTTTTTCTCCACTTTATTTCTTCTTCAATTTTTATTTTTTCTACAACAGGCTTATAGCCTATAGCAGACATAAAAGTGCCACCTGCATAAAAATACCACCCAGAGTGGACAGCACCCTCCTCCTAACAACACCACTGCGTAGTACCCTGTTTTATCAAAATTCAGTCCTTTCGTAGTGAGGCTTGAGTGACCTCTCCAAGGTTCAGGTCTGGGCGATAGTATATGGAGGCCATGTACTGCCCAGACCACATGCCCCCCTTCTCAGTCATACTACCAAGATTCAGAGGAATACAGAGTATTATATTTAGGGTCAGCTTGGCAGCAGGAGTTTCTGGAAGTTTATCAGTGTTGACTGCTAACCAGCTTCAGGGTTCCACTTCAGATTTTCTGTCTGGATTTACTTCCATAGACTTTTCCCTGTTTGAACATGCACACAAGGTATTGGCTGTTTAAAAATCACTGTTTTCCTTCCCCTAGATGGACTGCCTTCCCAGGCTGATGTGCTCAATCTACTTGAAGCAGTTGGTTATGGGGTGCCAGTCGTCCAACTTCACCTCTTCTCCCACTTGAAGCTGGATTTAATTGCCAAAGACTATTTGAGATGCATGCCATGGCTATGATAACCTTTCGAACATATATAATGTGCATATATAAATATATTATGTGTTTTAGATGCTCCCCCAAAATGAACATTTTATATATATATACTAGCCAAATTACACATATCTTACTATGTGTCACACATTTTTTGTAAGAAAATGATGATTGATTATCATTGTTATAATTTATGGAGAAAAATGATGCATTTCAATATTATTTAATGATTTTGCCAATGTGACTTCCATCTTCTGGCTATCTCCTTCTATATTTTGGACAGGAGCCATTCCCTTGTTCATATTTAAATTTAATTTAAATCAAAGGGAAAATAAATTTCAGCGGGGGAGGTGCAAAAACAGCTTGATCTTTGATATGTATTTGGTGCAATACTGAGTGAATAAATTGATGAGTAGATTTCAACAGTGATATAACAGTTGAATTGTAGAAAAAATATGTAATGTACAACACTACCCACTGATTGGTGATTTCTTGCTCAACTTGATATCCATATTGTCTCATTTTGATCTTACTGATGTGACCTCCATCTTCTGGCTTTCTCCTTCTACATTTTGGATAGGAGTCATTCCCTTGTTCAAATTTTAATTTAATTTAAATCAAAAGTAAAAAAATTTCAATGAGGAGAGGATAATCCCCCTCCAATATCCCCTCTGATCAAAATGAAATATACTTATCCTCTAATACTTTCGCCCCAGCCCCTCAACCTCCGATGTCTTACTCTCTGTGTTGAGGTGTCTACTCGGTCTTAACCGAACTTAAGGGAGTGACCATAGGTCTCCTGAGGACCCGTAAATCATTCGACTGGTCCACTGGTTTAATCTTGCTTCCTGCCCACGTTGTGTTTGGTTTGATCCAGAAAGCAGAAGTGATGTTCATCCATTCACGGTCGACTGAAGATGTAGACACGGCTGGAGAGTCTGTGCTAAGAAATTTAGAATGCACCAAAAACAAATATATATATATCTGCAGAAAGCTGGACAAACAACTATTCAATGGTTGAATTGTTAATGTTTTTTTATATAACAGAAAAGAATAGTATAGAAAAGAAACGGGTTACAGAAAAGAAAATAATTGACGTAAAAACTCATACACTGGATTCTAGACACAGAGAGAGTGGGTTGTGATTAGCTTGTTGTGAAATCATTTCAGAATGACATACGACTCTTGCGATGGAGAGATAAAGATTTCTGTGCGCGGCTTAAAGTTTATAGTTACGTTCCTCTTCGGAAGTAGTAACAGTAGTAGTAATCTTTGTGGTAGCAGAAGCATCGGTACTTATATTAACAGTACATGTTAGCGGGGGTTTTGTTCCAATCCCTGACATCACTTCCAGTCTCCGATATCGCTCCACCTAGCTTGACTGCACTCGACGACAGACGAGCCCAAAAACAACCTTTTGATTATTGTAGCTTGTTCGACGTTTCCATTTCCAGTGGTAGTAATAATAGTAGCAGTAGCAGTCTTAGATTATTGGAAGAGTAATTCGCTTCTTCGTACTTATATCAACAAAATATATTAGCGGGCGTTTGGTTCCAATCTCTGATGTCACTTCCAGTCTCCAACCTCTCTCTACCCAGCTCGACTGCACTCGACGGCAGAAGAGCCAACCACTCTGTCAACAGATTTCTGTGTGCGTTTATATAGATAAACCTGACTGATCATAAATCGACCCATGGCCTGCACACGATTATCACGAGTGCTACCTTCAACCCAAAATCATGTGAATTTCAAAGTTCCTCATAGCCTTAGTAAGTTCTATTTCAAATTTTAACCGATAAAAATTATCTCAATCATCTTCCATTGTCTTCCTAATGACCCAGTTCCAAATGGGCTAGATCAGATTCCCATCAGTAAACAAAATTGTTCTGATCTAATTTCGCTGTTCAAATCTACTCCAATTTCAATAAAAAAAAAATATGTGTTTGTGTTTCTGTGTGGTTTCCAAACTCTCTGTTACAATCCAAGTACTCTGGGTAATGTAGTTTCAGAATATGATTATGGAGGTCTATCTCCAAAACCCTAGGAGCAGTTCGATAAAAGACAGTCAATGGCTACAACTTTATATATGAGCACTGTTTTTTAAAAATAAAACAAAAATACTAAAGAACTTCGGATTATTAACCTAACATGTTCTTTCCTATTTTTCTATATATTTGCATACACACACACACACACACACACACACACACACACACATATGATGTTGATGTACTCTCTCATTAATTTCAACGTATGAGAATCCAACAACCCCATTCATATTTGTGTCGTATGTGATACTTCAGTCTTGCTAGTGACCTACATGCAAGTCCACATATTGTGCAACAGTGAGGATCTTTGTACATAGCAACAAGAATATTTGACAGTGCTATTGTCTTTCATCTCTTAGCCAGTCAATATGACTGATTTTGAAATTTCTGATACATCTCTGGCACAAATATCTCCAGATTTCTATCCAGGGAAACTTGCTCAAAGTTAGTATGAGGCACACTGGCAGCTGAGAGGTTACTCTTTAAATTATATATATATATATATATATATATATATATATATATATATATATATATATATATATATATATATATATATATAAAATGCTACATGAACAAAAACTCTAGAAAGCAAGACAAATTACAAAAGAGTCATACATAAATAAACAAACACAAATAACAAAATGTTTGATAACTGTTGAAATAGCAGAAAGAAAAATAAAATATAAATCAGGAGTCAAGCCTAAAATACTCAGATATTATAAAGTCATTATATCATACAATAAAAATAATCTATGCTACCATTTTGACTACTAACACTTAAATTATCAAATTGATAAAAAAAACTAATGAATAGATAAGGCAAAGGTGATAAATATAAGCAAAAACATAAAGTAAAAATATTGACAATCTTCAGGTTAGTTGTAAAAAAACAAATAAATAGAAAAACCCAGTAAATGTGGAAAAAATTGAAAGAAATAATCAATACGAATATAAATACAGGGTGACCCCAAAAAACGGGAATTTTTGAAGTGCGTATTGCCAGACATGAGCAAGTGGCAACACTGCGAGACAGTGACCTTGAGCAAGTAAGCATTTCACCATTTTAGTAACAAGAATAAAATTTCAGTATCCCAGCTGAGATGTTGCAGCAGTCAATGATGAATCTCAACAGCAGATTTCAAGAATGCATTCGTACAGGAGGACGCCATCTACAGGATGTAATTTTTAAAAAATGAAAAATTCCATCATTGTTTCTTAAATGGCATGTTTTAAGGTTTCAATTACTATGAATTAAATATTTTTCTTCCATCACTCTTGGTTTTATTGGATTGTTAAAAAGTTCCCGTTTTTTTGGGTCACCCTATACAAATAAATATAATAATCATAATATATATAATAAATGAAATAAAAGAAATAATAATTGTGAATTATATTTATATTACTTTTAAGCATCTGTCTATATTTCTGAGATAAGGTATTGTAACTGTTTACATCATTTGAATTTTTGTCCTCATCTTTATTGCCATGTTCATGACATATAGCAGTTTTAATTTTTATTCATGGCACGTGGAATTAGGAACAAAAACTTGGAGAGTTGAATTACTAAAGGGAATTAACTGATACTGAAATATCCCAAAAAGGCATAGTACATGAAATTAGAACAATCTACTCCGTGTGGACTAAATAAAGGGTTCGGTTAAAAAATCCAACATCTATCACCTGACGAAGGTCAGAGCGTACAACGGCCAAATCATTGTGAATTCTATTTCCATAATGTGGCATATTTAATAACAAAAGTAATAGAAATTGTAGTGATATGTAAATGAGGTACTGTATAAAAGGCACTATCACTATACCTACAGGAGAGTTATCTTCTCTTGACAAGACTACATTTGTCAAAGAGAATACTTATCATAACAATATGGCGTTGCCGATCAGTTACTTAACCATGATGGAGGATCCCAAATATATTGAAACCTGGTTTAAATGCTTCGCAGCATTAATGAGAGTAAAATGTTAAAGGACACCAAAGTTAGTGGAGGAGAAAATGAAGTTATGAATTTGTTTTTGGTCTCAGCAGAGTGTGAAGCCATATAAAAAAATCTCCATCATGTTCTATACCAAAGTGTTGGAAGATTTAGCATATAAAAAAATTGCTGCCCTCATAAAAGCAAATATCTGACCAAAAAAAAGGAGAAAGAACTAAATTTCTCAAAAGTAGACAGAGACTGGATGAAACTATTATGCAATATGTACATTGATTGAAAGAAGCATCAGGATATTGTGAGTTTGAAAGAATGGGTTTAGAAAAAATGTCTATCGAAGATGAACTAATTTTGCTCAGACTGATTCAAGGAATGTTTGACATCTTGTACAAGCATAAAATTCTAGAGAGGCTTCAAGATCATAATATAAATCTGGAAGCATGTGTGAAGTTCTTAAACTTTTTAGAATTGATTAAAAAATTTAATGCTTCCAAAGGAAATATGGAGACTTAAAGTACTGCTAAAAACTTACATGTATGCAGATATTGCAATAAGGAACATAAAAAAGAGCAAAATTAAGTGCCTGGCCTTTGGGAAACGGTGTTTTAAGTGTAAAAAGAGGAGTCATTTCCAGATGGTATGCACATACAAAAAGCGAGTGGGAAAAGCAGAAAATATAGATTTTCCAATTGAAAGTATGGAAGTATTTGAGATAAAAGAACAGTAGGGAAATGGTGAAGTTGAACGGAGTAACTTTACTTATGCAGGTGGATACTGGAATGTTACGTCGATGCCAAGGAATTTTTGTGGAAAAATGGGTAGACCAAAGTTAAAGAAAATTTATCTCCAGTTCAAACAGTTTGATCATATTAAGAGTGGATACATTGAAGCTGATAAATTCCATAAAGTCTGTAGAATTGGATGTTGGATTATTAAGGGGATACAAGGCGAGTATTCAGCTTAAAGAAAGCCATCAACCCATGTATTTTCAAGCCCCAAAAGTTCCTGTTCATTCTCGATGGTTGCTAAGGTGAATGAAATGGTTAAACAAGGAATATTAGAAAAAGTCAGCCAGAGTGGTAACAACTGGGCTTCATCCATTGTGGTGATATGCAAGCCCAGTGGAGAGTTAAGAATTTGTGACAATTACAAGGTGGGCATGAATCACCAGAAACATTGAAACAGTGTGCCATGAGTTTGGTAGTATGAAATACTTTGCTAAAGTTGACCTTAAGTCAGCATATAATCAGATAAAGATTAATAGCAAGTTTCAAGAAGTCACCACAATGAACACCCCTATTGGATTAATAAGATGTACTCGTCTACTATTTGAAGTAAAAACGTCAATTCAAATTTTCAAAAAAGCCATATAAAAAGTTTTTTAATTGTATATCAGGATGACATTGGCATTGGTGCACACCTTAAATTAGTAAAACAGAGAAAGTTTTGAGAAAATTAAATAGAGTGGGTATGAAAATTAAATAAATGTGAGTTTAATTATGAAAAAATTTCGTAGCTATGATATAAAGTATTCAAAGGCGGTATATTGCCAGATAATAAACTCATTGATAAGATATCAGAGATAGCTGTATCCAGAAATAAAAAAAGAGTTAGAATCTTTCTTAGGATTAACCAATTTTTATAACAGATATCTACCACAATATAGTGGCCTTGTGGAATCATTTAATGAAATAAGGAAGAAGAATACCGAGTTTCAATGGACAAAAAGACAGAAGATTGCTTTCGAGAAATTAAAGCAGGCACTCATAAACAAACCAGTTGTTAAAATTTTCAACCTAGTGAAAGAATTGACATTAACTATTGATGCCAGTGAATGTGCTATAGCCGCAATATTGTCTCAGGAGGATTACTCTGTAATGTACTTTTCCAGAAAACTAACATCGGCAGAGGCAAATTATTCAAATATTGATAAGGAAACATTGGCGATTTTATGGAGCTCAGAAAAAGCTAGAAATTTTTTACTGAGAAGGAAATTTAAAATCTGATCATAAATTTTTGAAATTTATAATCAACACCAAAAGAGAGTTGCCAAAAGTCACATCTGCCAGAATTTTAAGATGGGCGATTAAGCATATAAAGTTCGACTTTGACATCATATATATTAAAGGAAATACTATTCTGCATATAGATGCATCATCTCAGTTAAATTTTGAGAGTAAAAATGTTGAAGCAAGTAAAAATTGTGAGGATAGGATTTTGCACTAGATAGAAACAGACATATTACCCTTAAATTGGCTTAGGTTGGGAATTAGACAGAATCCAGTGTTGAATAGAATTGTGGATAGAATAAAGAGACATACATGAAGTAATTGCTCTCTGGCTGAGAGGCCTTATAATGTGTCAAGACAAATTAACAATAGAAAAAGCAATTATATGTAATGGAGATATCATAGTACCTCCGGAATCTCTGAGAAAAGAAGAAATTAAAGCCGTGCACGATGATATACATGGAAGTATATTGGCTACACAAATAAGGTTAAAGTTGCAAGCATATTCGAGAAACGTGGAAGAGTATGCTAAAAAAGGCCCAGATTGTGCAGAAATAAAGAAATTTAAGTAAACTAAAATTTACTCTTGGCCAAAGGAAATGGAGCCATGGACACAAGTACATATGGATCATGCCTAAATTAAAGGCAAAGGACTATTTCTGATATTAGTCAGCATGTATACAGGTTAGCCTGAAGTTATTAGAGTCATGGATAGAAAATCCACTACTGTGAAGCGGGTGTGGAGGATAGTGTTTTTGAGAAATGGAGTTCCAAAAACCGTGGTCTCTGACAATGCACCTGAGTTTTGTAAAGAAAGTTTATGTGTATGGTTATAATGTATTGGCTGCATTCCATACAAAACACCACCTTACCACCTACAGTCAAATGAAATTGTGGAGAGAATGGTTCAAGCAGTAAAAATGGTATTAAAAGCATTCTCTCCAAAGATAGAGTTATTTACCCAGACTACTCCTAAGTTATAGAGCTATTCCGCATGCAGGCAGAAGACAAAATGTCCATCCACATTGATGGGAAGACAAATAAAAGCTCTGATTACCATGTCATTTTCAATGAATGAAAGTGTGTGGTATAGGAAGGTGAAGGATTTAAGTCCTGAAAAGGCAAATTTTGCGGTGCAAAAGGGATTTATCACAGCTTTGTTAACAAATAAGGGACAGGGCATACTGGCTAATCAGCTAAAGGTATAAAACCTCTTAGGTTCAGGGAGGTGTAATGATATGTAAATGAAGTACTGTATAAAAGGCAGTATTGCTATACCTATGGGAGATTTGTCATCTCTTGACAAATCATAACAGAAACATACACAAAAAGAAAAGGAATCTAAATAAAATCAGTTACATTATATGCCCAAAACATGTATTAAAAAAATTAATTAAAAATTCTCAGTGTCTCCCTTTCTATCATGTGTATACGTATATATGTATATGTTTATATGTAGTCACATCAATGTAAACATAAACTTGTTAGAAGAAATCCTAAAGAACAAAATGCATCACACAAAAATTTTTTCTACTTTGACATAATTCTTTCTATTAAAATGAATGTTTTAGGCAATTTTATTGTTGTAAGTGAGTTATCAAAAACAACAGTAGAAAACCAGAATTAGTTTAACAAGTTTATTACCTTTTGGTACAAGGAAAAATAATGTAGACTAGAAACTAAGAGAGAGAATGTTTAGCTGTGAATGACTGTTTTCAGCAAAAGCTACTGCTGCTCCTACTACTCCTCTTGATGTAGGAGTATTTTTATGCCTTTCGTCCAGTGGTCAAGTCCAAACTTGTAGGGATATATTCTCTCTCACAATATTTATCTTAACCAATTCTCTTTAAAGATTACAAATACAACTGAATAGGATAAAATTAGGGTAATTTGTCA
Source organism: Acanthosepion esculentum (assembly GCA_964036315.1). Lineage (NCBI taxonomy): Eukaryota > Metazoa > Mollusca > Cephalopoda > Sepiida > Sepiidae > Acanthosepion > Acanthosepion esculentum. The sequence continues at coordinate 47,858,298 of OZ038507.1, forward strand.
TTTATTTTATACACATCTCTCTGATCACTATCATCCAGTAAAAGGTTTTAATTTGTTGCAATCAACATTGGGTATGAATATCCAGCTTAGCTCATTAATGTAAATATGCATTTCTCACAACATAACCTTTTAGATTCATGACCCATCAATCTACAACAGGAGATTAGGACTTCATGATAGCCCCTAAAAACACTGTAATCACAGCTGACCACAGATAAATCACTTTTGTACTGTAATTATATGTCATTGCTCTCTCTTTCTTTTTATATTCACACATGCTAGTCTTGCAATAAACATTGGTTTAAGTATAGGTTTACTCCATAAGATTTATATTGTCCTATCTTAGCTGGAAAATTCACTCTGTCTTTAGTAGTTCATTCTGTAGATGCAAAGCTCTTTTGATAAACGTTAAGAGGCTTCAAGTTTCAATCATATGAAGTCATGCAATGATAATAAGCAAGTTCAAAGGTTACTCATAAAAACACTTGATCTCAGAATTTACTTTCTAATCTAATCTAATTTATATGAAATTAATAAAGTTGAATTAAATCTATTTTCAGGTAAAAAATTTACCAGTTTCAATGTTGACAAAATGTTTATTCTGATGCCATTAGAAATACAGTTTTTCTTTGTAGGAAAAAAAGCCATTGATGAACGCTCAACTAAATTAAACTTCATATTATAGTTTTGTGAGATCCTTGCTTCACACATCTGTTACACTTTGCCATTGGCTCAGATAAATAATAAGCCATTCCATTTTGAATACAAGGAAAGACAAAAGAAAAAGATATATCAGAGATGTTGTCTGGTTTTAGTGAGAAAAAGATAGCATACATAACAATAAAAAGAAAGAAGAGGAAGATAGTGGAAGCAATAATGCCATCAAATGCTTAACATCTGCTTCAGTGAAAAGGAAATCCTTGCCAGTTTTAAATCTTTCCATTTGTACCCTCTTATTTCTTTAGATAATGATCTGTGTTCATAATTATGTTAAAGTTATTAAGCTTAAATATTTAATAATGCAATAGGGGTACTTCCACAGGTATTTTATAGTCACAGAAATCACAAAGAATATATTCAATCATTAAATTAAGAATTATGATTTATAAAAAAATTAAAAACAAAAAAAACATGCAATTTTCACAGATAAAGTTAGTTAAAAATAATGTGGAATTTCTTGAATGCAACATACATACAATGCACAAAATAGCATAAATATAAGCATACAAAGAAAAAAGGGGTGCTGAAAAATTCTTGGTACAGCCTACTTCCTAAAATCTGACCAAATCACCAAATATCAGAATTTTTTAATCCTTTCTTGGCCATGCTAAAAGTTTTCAACAACCTCTTGTATATAACCACATAAAATAGTAAAATAAGCAAAAATCATTTTAACTGATAATGATAACACTAAATGAACAAATTTTCAAACTTATCTGTTTGTAATTGAGTTTAAGTGGTCCAGATATTGAATGAATTGCAAAAGAACTATAAAAATTTTATTTGCTATACAATCTGAGTTCTTATACCAAACATAAAAACTTAGCTAATAAGAACAGCAAGTCATAGTAAGCACTAAATTACAAACAAGACTCGACCACTGCATAAAATTTTAAAAGGAAAACACATTTATTACACAATAACAAAAAGGGTACAAATACAAAATTTGCACAAAAATTTCCTATCAGAAATTGTTATCCTGCCTTAATAAGGCAGGATAACAATTTCTGATAAAAAGGATTACCATTGAAAAAATGGGAAAAAAATGCAGTTTGAGAAAAGACAAGGATTTTGAAAATGATAAAGGAGAAAACAATCCAAGAAATCAGTAAAAAAACAAAGGTGCAATCATCTTTGAGGAAAAACAAAAACACCTACTTTTATTTACCCCAGGAGTGTCTCTGGGACATATAGTAAATTTTTGAAAAGTTCCTTTTAAATTCACACTATTCATGCTTAGGAAAATTTTTTAGAATTTTTTTCATTCTTTGTTGTCCAACTGCAGTAGAATTTTCACTTAAACTTCAAAATTCTTTAGTCTGTCTGCAACTGGCTGGTAACTGATGTCTTCTTGATGCTCTCTTCTTGATGTTAAAAGCCTTCTGCTTCTGGATGTTGATTTTGCCTTGTCCCCATACTGTCAAAACGTTTCCTCATTCACATCTACTGACCTGAGCTCTATATTTAAAAAATTAAGCTTACAAGACCGCCCCCCCCACCCCATTTGGGTTTTTACTCGAGCTTAAGACCACGTCTCTCACTTGTCAGTTTATACAAAAAAATAATTTTCCATAAACTGGAAATGGATCCTTCACATATTTGGTGGGTTTTAACCACTGAGCCAAGAAAATATACAAGTGAAACAATTTTTTATACAAACCATCTGACCTTCATAAAAATACACTTCTCTCAAGAGAATGTGTATTAAAAAAAACAACCTAGACCAGAGGTGGTCAACCTTTTTGAGGGTACATGCCAAAACCGGCCAAATCTCTGACACAAAACTTTTTTGGAAAACATATTATTTGATATCTCTTAAGTATGTGAAGAATTATTTAAATGATAAAAAATCACCCCAGAGCATTAAAGACACACTTTTGTAAGAAATTATGTAAACCATGTAAGACTGAATGAAAAAATTATGATAGGTTTTTACAAAAAAGTTTTTTTGTGATATTTTTTATTAGCCTGTAAGTATAAATGTAACTGCCATATATACTCACACAATCTAAAAATACTATTAACTATTATTAGCATCAACACTTTTTCCCAGTTATACATTTTTATGACTAAAACACAATAAAAGGTTATTAAATATAGTCTTGTGCTGATTTTGAATCCCTTATAAATGAACTACTCTGAAATTCAATCAACTACATTTCAAAATCATCAATGTCTATCCATGAAAACATTTGCAAGCTTAATTCATCCAGTTTGATACTGTCTGGAAACTTGATAAATTTTGCTATCTCTTCCAGTTCTTGGAATTTATCAAATCTTGTAAAGAATTGCTCAACTGTTCAGTTTTTCAACTTTTGAAGACATTGGCAGTCTGTTCTGCCATCCTTTGGGAAATCATTGATATACCTCTTTAGGTATGGGAAGTATCTAAATCTCTCATTATCTACATCCCTCTTAAAAAATTCTAGTTTCATCTGAAAAGCCTTTATATAACCATATGTAACATCAAGTGTCTTACCAGAGTCCTCTAACTTAATATTCAAGTCATTTAAATGTTCACAAAAATCTACAAAAAGCATCAATTTACAAACCCACATGATGTCGGACAATTCTTGGTAAGACATTTGTTGGTCATTTAAAAAGAGCTTTATCTCATCATTCAACAAATCATTTCAGAACCTAGGCTAAACCAACAAACATTGTTGTACATTTTCAGTCCTTTATATACAGATTCTACCTAATTCAGTAAAATTTGAAGTTGTCTTTTATTTAAAGCCCATACAGAAATACAATTAACAACCTTGGTAACTGTTTGCATCACTTCCTGAAGTTCCTTTAGGTCAGCTTTGCGCACAAAGCCTCATGTATGATGCAATGAAAACCTATCAGTGGATGACCAACATCTTTTGCAAGCAGATTTATAAATCCTGCCTCCTCACCAGTCATGCTACGGGTACTATCTGTTGTGGCAGATACCACTTTTGAAATGTGAATCTGTTGAGTAGATAATTCATTCACAACTGCTTTATATATTTCAGCCCTGGTAGTATGCTCAGATAGTGTTACAAGGGCAACCCGCTCCACATACTTCATCACCCCCTACAAAATCAAGAAAATATGGCTAGCCTCACTGATAATGTAATGTCCATACTTTCATCAACACAAATAGAAAAAAATCTTACATGAAGACAAATCTTTTGTTAGTTGTTCAGCTGTATTCCTTTCCAACTTAAGTATCCTATCCTTAACTGTTTTCCTACTCACAGACAAATCTTTAATGCATTGAATAATTTTTTCCTTTTCTGAAAAATTACCAAAAAGGAAAGGTGCACATTCTAGCCAAGCTTCTTTAATATACTCCCCATCACTGAGTAGCTTTCCATGTTGGGCAATGATTTTTGAAACCTCAAAACTAGCAGCAACTAAGTTGGAACTGGGCCTACCTGAAATAAAGCTCATAAAAGTATCAGCCTGATTTTTATCTTGCTCAGTTCACGAGAAATTAATTCTCTTTGTTCATCCACAGTTTTATTGCTTAAGTTCTTATGAACACTTTCAAAATGTCTCTTTACAAAAGAAATCCTACAAATGATTGTTTCAAAACAGAAAATACATGAACCTTTGTTGTCTTTCTTAATCATGTTAAATTTTTCAGTCCAGTATTCTTTAAATTCTCTAATATCCTCTTCATTTGAATGACATCATTTCTTAACTGATGATTGAGACATTCTGCACAATCTGTAAAGGGCAGAAAATAAAAAACATGAGATAATGAAAGAAGAGAAAGAAGAAAAGTAAGTCCAAAAGAGAATCTAATGAATAAGTTTTGCATGCCAGAAACAAGTCATCAGTGTGCCATGTTTGACACGCAGGACAAGGGAAACGAGGCAAAGTATTGCTGAGTTTATATAGTATATGGAGAGTGTCCCTAAGCAGCAGTTTCAAAATTAGGAAATTAAAGAGGAGGTAACTCTGACATTACTTTTGCTTTGTCTTATTGCTGTCGATTTGCCTTGCATATATTGTTTGCTTGCTTTATATTATTTTTTTTTTCCCTGTTCCTTTCTTTTCTTTGACTTGTTATTGCTTATTGCAAACTCTGTCAATTCTGTTTGTTGGACAGTTCTATTTCTACAGAATCATCATCTTTTCTAAATTCAGAGATGCACTATTGAAAACTTGCTATTACTGTCAAATTCACAAACCAACACTTTAATTCACAAGTTCCATGATATGAGTTCAATCTCTGGGCTAAGTAGTACAGGCTCAGAGGAAACAATGTTAGCACTGAGTGGTACTAAAAAGAGAACAAGATGATATATCCCTAGACATGGATTGTGGAATGTGAACACTCTACTCCCATAGATTAAATAAAGATTTCAGTTAGAAATTCCTTGAAGATTACCCAGACTGACAGACGCCTAAACAAGTTTGGAGAGCACAAAAGCTGAAATGTTATAACAACAAAGATGAGGATATTAGTCCAAGTGTAAATAATGCTACTGAATGGCTGTTATGCTCTTATGATCCTAAAAGACTTATGATGATGATACTTATTTTTTAAAGATTGGGTAACCTAAAAACTTTGGATGACTTTTGCTGTTAGATATCATTAAAAACATTTAGCTTAGCTAAAGGATTGCTTTTTTATTGTATTGATAGATGTTACATAATTGCTCTCATCTGAGAGACTCCTTTCTGTCTTCCATCAGCATGGCTGATGCTGACCTCCAGGAGAGTGACTTGTTGCACCTTTGGGTCTAACATTCTCTGCTGACATGAAGTGGAAAGACTATATTGAATTCATTGCTAGGTCAGAAAGTTGGTTCATTGTGTCAATGCTTAGCAAAGAAATAAATCTCAGATTCCCATCAACAGAAACTCAATAGTTGCATTTCAAGACAATGAAGATAATATAAGAAATTTAAGCTGATTGAGCATATATTGTCTGCTTTTCTGAAAGAAAACAGGGATTGTTTTAAGCTCTAGCTTAAAATCATTGGCTTTCAAAAAGTATTTTGCATCCTACCTATTTGTGGAACAATAGCGGCAGCTGATTTATTTTGGCACCAATCAGAGGGCTTTGCTCCAAATCCTGAGACACAATTTGGAGCCAGTCTTTGTGTATAAAACAAAAGAACTTAATTGAATCGAGGCAGAGGACAAGAGACAATATCATCATATGCAAGGATAGGTCAGGTCACTCCATCTAGAAGTCAGCATAAGCTGCTGGTTGAATCCAGGTTACTCTGGTCAAGAACAATGACATAGAAGAAATTTGGTACTTCTAGATGAGGATTGAAAAGACAATTGATGTCAATCCCTCATCTAAGGAGAATTCATCACATGGTGTGAAATTGTTTATGCATGGTTACCAAGAAAGGTCACTACGGACATTGTACATACTAACTGAAAAGCATTCAGAGGAGTACTACCTTTCCCTTTTCTATATTTGTTTTAATGTCATTTGACTTTTTGGGTACCTCATACAGCATATTTTATATTTTTTTATTGTAAAACAGAATATTTTGTTTTTAGCATATCCTTTATTGTAATTGGTATAATTTTATATCCTTTATTATAAATAAAAAACGTATTTTTTGTACTATATACTTTTATTTGCATTATATATTTTCTATTTGTATATACATGTTATTGGCCATTATTGGTACACAAAGCACTTAATTTGTGTAATTCCTTTCATTTTGTGTGTTCAATAAATTTAACATATTTCTCTTTTTTTCAACTCAGCTCGTGTTGTCTGTCTTTGTTGTGTGCTTTGGCCTTAAATCAACATTACCACAAATATTTGTTTGTACTACAATACACATTTTTGTAGGTTTTTTTACCTTATAAAAATCCTATAATAATCCAATGTGTGTATTTTTCTAACTTTCATTAAATTTAGCAAGAAGATATACAGAAGAAGTTATGTATGAAAATTCATGTCATTCAAGTGGAATTAGACTGAAGAAACTTCCGCTGTTAATGATATAGTAATGCTGAAAACAATTGAAACAATCATGAAAATTAGTGGATATTTACATATTTATATAATCTTCAAACTGTTCTCCTCATCTTTATTGTCATATTCACAATATTTTGGTCATTACATGCTCCAGTCTTTTTCAGGTGATATACGTTAGAATTTTGAACTGAACCCTTTATTTCATCCACCCAGGTAGATTGTTCTAGTTCCACATGCTGTGTCTTTTCTGGATATCTCAGTTTCGGCTATTTTGGCCAAAACGTTGTGAATATGACAATAAAGATAAGGACAACAGTCCAAACAATGTAAATAGTGTGAATAGTTACAATAGGACATCTCAGAAATATAGACAAATAATGGAAATTTGTTAATAAATGCAAACTCCATAAGACAATTAGTTTAATGATTCACATAACCAAACTAATGATGCAAATCCTGATGAATGGTGCACAAAGCAGAATTAGACAAGTAATTGGACAAGAACACTGGAACAAGAAATGTGATATTCATGATCAGAACGAATCAGAGAGAGCAATACAATGTAGAAGGATGTGCACTTATTTTTGATAGATTATGCAAAAGTATTTGACAAGGTATGGCACAAGGACCTATTTGAACTGCTGTGAAAACTAGATTTGGAAAAGATGTTAGAATAATCCAGAACTTATACTGGAAGCATATAGATAGAAAATAAATTGAGTAGCTATCCAAAAATAGAAAGGAGCATGAGACAAGGATGTGTCTTCTCCCCAGATTTATTCAACCTCTACGATGATACTATACTAAAAAACTGGAGATCCTACCAGGATATATTATCAGTGGGTGTAATCTTAACAATATAAGATACAGAGTTGATGCCAACAACTGACCTATTGACTGGCTTCTGTGTCAGTAGTTTATGAGGAGCTTTCTTTTAAGCAAATCTGGTGCCTCCCAGGCTCATCTTTTTTTCTTTTTTTTTTTTGGCAGTAACATTCATGATTGGCTTCTTTTATATTGTATATTAAATCTTTGGGAGATTTGTTTTGTGGGCTGGCTGTGATGCTCAGAGCCCATGCACAGAAGAGAACCTATTGATTTTTGGTTTTGCTTTCTTAGCACACACACACCTGGCCAACATGTAGAGTGAATCAGAAAGAGATCTAATCTGCAGCAGAGTATAACAGTGATATAAACATGAAGCAATAATACTCAAGACATGAGTTGACATTAATAACAAGAATTTGTATTTTTCTTTTTTGTGATGTGAATTACAGATATTTGCATGATGTGTGTTAAAAATGTTCTCAGTGTTACTCTGTTTCTTTTGTTTCTTTAAAAGTTTGTGCTTACTTGTTTTTTTGCTTGTTCCAAGAATTTTCTTAGTGAGGATAGTATTTGAGATTGTCAGTATTCGATTTTCATGGAGGAATGAGGATGCATATGTATTGGACCTTTTTACTACTGCTACTGCCACTTGCTACTCTAGTCTACTCTATTCGCTCTACTGTCCTGACTGCCCTTGCTTGTGGTGGAAGTGTAATTTTTATAATCAGATGTTAGAATAATGAAATATCTTTCCCATCTTTCATCACTGGTGGCAAGGTTGTTTTTAGGATGATGAAATTTTTTATTTTTATTTTAGGTATGATGAAATATCCTTATTTTCTATGATTACTGATGGTAAAGTTATTTTTAGAATGATGAAATATCATCATTCTGGATCATAACAGAAGTTCCCCCATAAGAACACAGTGTCTTAATAATAAAAATAATCATTATTCTTTTATGAAACTGTTCTGTCTGAAGCTGTAACTGTTATGGGCAACTTTTCCTCTACAGTTATTTCTTCCTAAGGTTGGTTTTCACATAGCTGGCAAGCCTGTTCTATGAAATGAGTAGACCAAGTGGGTTGTGCATGCTGTCGGAGTCAGGTTTTTGCTGAGTCAGATTTGTTTGCTTGCTTGTTGGTAGGTCTGTGTTTTGGTTTTGGAGCTGTTATTGGCAGAACAGCTTTACTGTTTTTGGGGTTTTTTTTTTTAGGTTTTAGGGTAGTTGTCTTAGATTCTGAAGAGCATTTTGGAGCAGTTTTTGCTGTCACTGGAGTTTTCTATTCACCTGTAAAACTTTTCCTAGTTTTTTAGAGAGACCATCTTGATGGAACTTGGGCAGAATATTTTTTTTAGGAAATGTTACCTGTTTATTTTGTAGAGTCACTTGTTTTAATCCCTCAGCTGAGGTGTTTTGGGGAATTTTCTGTGGTTTAGGTATTTTTCATATTTGTTATAGTGTCCAGAGTAAGGAGGATTGCTTAGCAGAGGAGTGATATGTTCAGCTAAGTCATCCTTGAGAAAATTGCTTAATGTTTTAGGTTTTTTATTTTTAGTAACAGTAGAACTGTTATTTTCAGTGGGAAGTTATACTTGGGTTCCAGTGACAGCAATAGGTACATTTCTCATTCCGATTTGTAGGGCATTTATCAAGTTCATTTTTTTCTTTTTCTTTTTTGGCACTTGTCAGTATTGGTTGTTATTTTTTTATATAAAAGTGGCAAGGTAAATATTCATAATTTTTCCTTTTAAAATGCACATGGTGAGAAAAATATTCTTCCATCGCATGTGGTAAAAAAGAAATTTCTTCAATGCATGTGGCAAGGTAGAGAAGCTAGTTGACTTTATTATATTTACATGTTGTATGTAAATATTTTTTTCTTTAGTTGCTTTTAGTTGGGTCACTACTGCTATGGGGGTTGATAAATTGGTGTTGATGTAGTAGTAATCCCAATGTGATATTATTTGTTTAGTGTAACAGAATTGATGATAATGACAGAATATTGATATTTTTCTTTTTTGTGATATGAATTACAGATATTGGTATGGTGTGTGTTAAAAATGTTCTCAGTGTTACTGTCTCTTTTAATTCTTTAAAAGTTTGTGTTTACTTGTTTTTGCTTGTTCCAAGAATTCCATTGATGAGGATAACATTTGAGATCATCAGTTTTCGATTTTCATGGAGGGATGAGGTTACATATGTGTTGGGCCTTTTTATTACTGCTTCTGCCACTGCTTGTGGTAGAAGGGTCGTTTTTATAATCATGAAGTTTCAAATTTTAGAATGATAAAATATCCTAATTTTCTATCATTACTGGTGGCAAGATTGTTTTTAGAATGATGAAATTTTTTATTTTTATTTCAGGAATGATGAAATATCCTTATTTTCTATCATCACTGATGGTAAGTTTTGTGAAAAAATAAATAAAAATAAAAATAAAATAAAATAAAAATAAAAATTGAAGAAGAAATAAAGTGGAGAAAATATAAAACTTTCTCCAGAGAGAGATCGTGTCTCCTGTGCGTCAGTGTGAAGGTTGATGTCAAAAACCCAAATTTAAATGAAAAAATAAACCGTCAATCAAACTTAAACTTTACCCGCATACGATCTTAAATCAATATATTTAAATTACAATTTAATACATTAAATAACACACAGGACTAAACTCCCGATCTCTCTCTCGGCTTCTTCAAAGGAAATCAACAACATACCCACTCAATGAAGCAGACGATATCATAAACAACTATACCGTTAGTGTTCACAAACCAAACATTTATTTCAACAAATCATAATTACTTGCATATTGGTCCATATGCTACGTGGGTAACAAACAAAAATGAACAAAAGGATTTTTACTTACAAAACAATGTTGTCAGCAAGTAGACAACGCAAACATCATTCAACTTTTTCTTTACAACAAACAATATTGTTAAAGCATTTTCTTTTTTTTACAATCAATTCAATTTCTTCTGTTTGTGTCTTCTTTCTTCAAATATTTTCTTTTCTTTCTATGAGACTCTTTTTCACTTCCTCTGGAGCTGAAAGGGTAAATAAAATTGAAAAAACACAAATCCTAACCTAGTCTAGGATCTTAAAAACTTATTTCATGAAGCATATCTTTCAAAATATGTTAAAACTTTAGCTTTGGAATTCATTTAAATCTTATTCTTTCAAATCTTATTTTAATATAAAGAACGTGAACAGGGGCGGAATTCCTGGCATCGATTGACTCCGTAAAACAAATAAAAACGTTGATTCTCCGAATCAACAAACAAATCAAATGAAACCATTCCCCTTCTAGGGAATAAAATTACTTCTTTTAGCCTCGGAACTCCACCGAAGCCAACCAAATCTCCTCTTCCAAATCTCACAACAAACAAACTGCAGCTACGGAACTCCACCGAAGCCGAACAAATCTTCTCTTTAAAGATTTTCAAACATAAACGAATATTAGCTACGGAATTCTACCGAAGCCATTTAAATTCTTCTCTTCAAAGCTTTTCAAATACAAACGAATATCAGCTACGGAATTCTACCGAAGCCAATTAAATCTTCCAACAAAGCCCTTCGATGCGTAAACTCACTCTCCCCCGTTCCCATCCATAAACTAATCAGTAATATAGCTATTAAAAGCTAAATAAATTAATTCTATAATATTTAAAGGCATATAATTCGATACTGTAATTCGAACTATTTAAGGTAACATTAATTTACGTGGCCAACTATAGTAGTTCACCACGGAGCCAGAATAAGGACGTCCGTATCGTCCGACGACAAAGTTCTGACTGAAGACAAAATCTTCTGATACAACGGACTCGCTTTCAGCTGCCAAATTCCATGACAATGGGGCCATAAATTTTCCGACCGCCCCATCCACAGGCCACCGACTCCAGACATTAAAACAACATATCATCCCTAATACCGAAGTCGTTGCAAGCCCTCTTCTCACCTCATGTTAAATCTCTGTCAACAAAGATTTCCAAAAAACACTCAAAACAAGAATCTCACCACCGAAGTCACTGAAAGGTGACCTCTCACACTTATGTTAAATCTCGGTCAACAAAAATTTCCAAAGTTTATTTCTAGAATGATGAAATGTTATGATCTTCTGGATCATAACACAGCAGATCTTTGGCAACAATCCTAATTTTTCATCTCTTCTCCATGATAAATTACCTATTCTTATTGACACATTGAAATTTGGAGTTCAGACAATTTAAATGCACTTCTTTCAACATGCAAAACTTATTTCAGCAGAATCCAATGAACCAATTTGATTAAATTTAAAAGCCAACAGCAATCTGAATATTTCAGTTCATTTTACTAGAAATTATTTTATTTGGCTAGAAATCCTGCACTTTTTGATTACCTCTGTTGATCATGAATGATGTTCAGAGTCAGCCTCTCATATTCTATGCTATTACTCAAGGTCTTTTGATTATATAAGCAAAAACCTGGATATTTTGGGGTCTTTTTGTTTGGCTGTGATGTCTAAACACACACATACACACAAAGTCACACACTCCTGGTAAATTAACAATAAAATCTGGTTTGATTGACTTTTGCTCACTCACTCCCATAACCTTCTCTTTCTTTTTGTCCACCTCCTTATCTCTATCCATTCGTCCTGTTGATTGTATATCTAAATATATAATCTAAATATATTGTGATTGATTTAATGACAAAGTGATGCATTTTCACTGTCATAAGCAATCCAATTTGCAATGAACTCTGTCACCCCAGTTACTGAACAAAGGAAAAAAAAGAAAGTAGAAGAAAGACTATTTTTCAAATAAAGCCAAGTTATAGCATTATTATAAAACAAAACTCCAAGCACCAATTAAGGAAGATTACAAGTAGAGACATTAAGGGTGCAAATAAAAATGAAATTGAGTTTTATTTCTTATATTAATATATTATTGTCAGTTGTCTAATGATGAATAAAAGCATTTATTTTACATAAGAAATATTTATTTCTGACATCATTTCCTTCTTTGTTAAAACATTTAATTCAGTGGTGAAACATTAAACCAAACATTAAACCAAACATTAAATTAAACATTAAACTGTTAACCTTTATCACTCTGTATGTAATTTCATTTACTGTACAAAAAGTTTATGTCAAGTGTGTCATATCCTGCTAAGGCAACAGAAAACAACTTTAAGTGAAATTAACAGTAAGGATACTGAGAGGCCTTGAAAAAGAATGCAGTGGAAAGAAATATTAATAAGCAGAGTGCTAAAGGTTAAACTTTTAGCTGATAACTACATATTAAGCTATGTATTTATTGATCTGCCCTTATAGAATCACTTAACATTTTTGATCTGCTCATTGATAATGTTTTTTCAAGAAGGAAAGATTAAATTTTGCACACAAACATAATCGCAAGTGAGTGTTTTCTGAAATCATATCAGTCCTAGTATAACTAGCAAGAATACATTCATTGATAATTTTGTTATATAATCTATGAGTAGCAAATTAATTTTTCTGCCCATATTTGTTCCCAAGGGGGTGCTGAAAAGTTCTTGGTCCTGTCCACTTCCCAGAATCAACATTTTAATGACCAGCCATCAAGATAGTTCTATGAATTGATAATATTTTTTATTCATTTCACCTCAAGTAAGATAATAAAGGCACTAAGAATCAAGGTGTTACTGAATTTGAGAGAATACGAGAAAAAGAAAACATTTTTAAGGAAAGAGAACAATAAAAGAACAGGAATTAAGAAGACTGATAATGATTGACATTGCATTTAAATTTTTGAAGATAATATTGACAGTAAAGCAATAAGCCAGAAGAGAGTTTCACATGCAAGAAGTGTGAGAAAAGAAACTGTTAGAATAGAACTTACGGTTGCATCTAGCCATTTCAACTGTAAAGTGATATAGCCTTGCCAATGATCTAGTACTGTACTTAAATTCATAAACTCTAGGTACCGTAGAGGAAAGTTCATCAGAAAAACTACCATGAAACTATTTATAGAAAAGGCAGAGGAAAGCTACTATCTATCTATCTATCTATCTATCTATATATATATATATATATATATATATATATATATATATATATAATTCAAGCAAGGTGCCAGTAAATGAAAAGTGTATGTGGTGGGAAATAAATCAGATGTTAAGTTTTAAAGATTCCTGGTTCTATATTCTTTAATCTGATCCAATCATAAAATGAATCATTTTAGATTATGTTATTTTACTGTAAACATATATTTTCAGGTTTGATTAATGCACAATTTCTTTTGCTTTTTACTTGTAAGTATTTTCTAGATTGACATCTGTAGACTTTTTTTGCATATAAGACTTGTATAATAGTCTTCTGACTTTTCTAAAAGTTCTCTGATTTATTTTGAAAATTGTTGGGATAATTTTAGATACAACTCAGTATAAAAGCAATATCATAGACTGAGGTCAAAAGGACAAATTTAGTCTTCTCTTTAATTCTCTGTTCCAGCCCCCACCAGCTATACCACCATGAATATAATCTAGAACATGGTTTTTCAAACTGTAGGTCCTGACTCTTCAGTGGGTTGCGAGATAAATAAAATTGGTCACAACAAAAAAGAAAAGAAGAAAAAAAATATGCAAGTGAGAGCAAAGTGCACAATATAAAGAATTCTAAATATTGCACGGCACTCCTAAATCATCCCTAGGTTTTTAGTGAGGTAAGCTTGTATTATATTTTATTTTATATATATATATATATATATATATATATATATATATATATATATATATATATATATATATATATATATATAATCTGTTCTCATTGAGTTTATATATCTTGTTTGGCAAACTTGTTATGGACTGAGTGATGTCAGTTCTTTCTTTCTCACAAAGAGAAAATTGCTTTGAAGTGTTTAAAATTTATAAAATGTTTGTAGAGGAAAATGAATGATTAAGAAGAGTCTTTATAAAAGTTCCTTTTGTAAAAGAAAAAGTTAAAAGTTGGTTGAATGAATGCTAATGTGAAAAAATGTTTTACATATAATGCAAGTTATTGCAAGTGATGCTAATTAAGAAGAGTAGTTAAGAAATTTCTTGTAGCTAGACTCAACATATTGGAGGGAAAAATCTTATGTATGGAGCATTGTGGTCATTCTGTGTTATGAGGAGTTACTGAAGAAAATTCTTTTATTGTCTCTATTTATTGTCTCAAATAGGCTCACAAAGACAGTTCTGTCGCAGTTAGCTCCTCCTCAGTTTCCTTAATCCTTCAACAGGGGTCTCTCTCCCCCGACTATAAATACTGGCTAACCCTTCTCTCTTTCTCTTTTTACGGCTTACGCACACGTGCAGCCAGCTGTCTCGCCTCGGGCCGCAACCTCGCGCGTGAGGCGAGGTAAAAAAACTTTCTTTTTTTTTTTTTACTTATTCCAATATGTGACCTCTCACACATACAGCATTTCCCATATTCTGGGAACACACTAAAAACAATATACGCATTCGTACGGACACTCAACACACTCGCCATAACTTCTCCATACAACACTCTGTAACCCTTCATGTCATTGTAATTTGTTATTAATATATATTTGTTTGCATATATGTATATCGGTCTTGTTTGTTTATTTATCTTCTTTGGACTCCATTAAAGTCCAACATTCCTATGTAGCTGGACCGGCCAGCAGGAAATCTTAACCCAGAGATATCTCCTCACATTCACACCACGCCCGGTCCTCCTACAGTTCTTTGTTGATATAAATTAGTGCTTTAATTAGACTTAAATTAATAGTTGAAATCTATTTTTTATTTATCACTAAATTTGTGTGAGGCGAATGTCTTCCATATGACATAAAGTAATCTATTTTAGACTTGATGAAAACACCTGATGCTGAGACTGGTTGAATATGGAGTTGCAACAAGACTTGTTTATGAATGCTTTTGATATTTAGTATCAGAAACATTCATAATTTTTTGTAAGTTATACTGACTGAGAATATTCTCTATAGCATATGATTAAGTAGGATTTCAAGGACTAAGGGGCGAAATGGAAGTGAATTGACAAAATAAGATATACTGAAAGTAACACATTGTTAAGTGGTAGGAGGCAGTTAAAAAATGTACTGAGATCCTCAAGATCTGGAAGAAACAGTCAAGAAATAGAAACCCTGACAGAAATAACTGCTAGGAGAAGCTCTTCACTAGAAATATAGTGATATAGGAATTAAATTCTATATATATTTTTCAACCAATAAAATCCCATCAGAAAGTTTGTTTGATAAACAATAATTATTAGGGCAAATACTGCCCTATCTAAATCTATCTAATGAAAACATTGTATTCAAAAAGTTCACTCCTCCATGTGAAATTAGATTTTGGATCTCCCTTATGGATATAAAAATAGAAGCATACTGCTTCTCAAAGTAATTTCAGAGGTCAGTTTGATCTACACATGTATACACACACACTCATGCACATGTGCACAATGAAGGGATGACAGCCTGCATCCACCAATAAAGACCTTGTCCACACACTGACAGAAACATGATGCTGACCATAAAGAAAATTTTTCCACACATTTCAACTGCACTATGAGCACTTGTTATAAAACAAACTTTACTACACAGAAAATTGAACATTTTATTGTCATTGCATATTTCTGAAGAGAATATATAAATGTTATTTCAATTGACATTATGCTTCTACTTTTCCTTCAGAAAATAGCCTTTTATATGTTTCATTTAAATGATGTGCTGTTGTTGTTAAATATTTGGAATCTGACATTCAGATAGCAACAAAAACCTGGGTAGATGGATCCCAACAGTGATGAAGGAGTTGATTTAGTAGTAACACAAAAAAGAAGAAGCTAACTTCCTCATGTTGGTTTGTGAGTAAGAAAGAACAAAGAAAATAAAAGGACAAATGGATTTTTTGGTTTGACAAAAACTGGGACTCTTAGTTGCAGATACTAATATTGATGTAGCTGAGTTTCTCTTTCTCCTGCAAACAGTGGAGTTTGTCTTTTTATCATAGTAAAAGATGGAAGATCCTTACTAACTATATTTTTACATGTTTCTATTATGTGACTCCTTTCTTTCTTTACTAACACATCACTATCTTTAGACAAAGATGCAAAATTTTAAAAAGTGCTTAGAAACAAACTATAAGCTTCTAACATTTTATATCTGTGTATTTTTCAAATTGTGAAATGCACATAACTTCTTGCAGAGTAGGAGTTAGTACAATAAGAAGATATTAATGAACTAATAGATAAAAAGATTTGTTAACATTATATACATGTTGTAAGTGCCTAAGGTCAGCACGACAGGTTGATAAGTGTTTCCTTTGAGGCCAGTGAGTGAAAATGAATAGAAGAGTTCATTCATGGGTCATTCAGTATGACCAAATGACAATTGCATGAAGTCAACATCTGAGTGAGCCTAGTGAGAAAGAATCTAGTGAGAATATCTGTTTGGCAGTTCATCACTCTTTTTAAATTCAAAATGTAACAAACATCAGGAATCAAGGATTTTTTGATGCATCGGAGTGACAAGTTACAGGTAATGGCGCCAATCAACAGAAAATCTCTAAGGACTGGTGACAATTGTATCAAGCTTGGAATGACAAAAAAAATATTTCAATAGCAGTCAGAATTCAAAAGGGTGCAGGTTGTCGTATTTGCCCTATGGCTAGTAGAAAACAGACAGTAAAGTAATAATACTTGTGCATTTTAGCTTCTCCCTACCTGTAGAAAATGTTGTGAACAGGTAAGTTTAATAAAAAAAGCTTCAGTCATAGTAATAATACTAAAAATGAAAATAAGGCTTTAAATTGATTGTCTGTTAATTTTAGCATAAAACATTCATATTCTCTGTTTACAGGACTCACATAAGTGATAAAACTAAAAACAATGGTATCTTCTTTGGTATTTCATAGTGATGGTATTTCATCAAAAATTGCATCAGTCATATTGAATTTATGTTCCAGGACATTTATTATTTTTAATAGTAGCCTAACTTTTTGACCTTGATTTTAGTTTTTATATTCATTTTTGAAAATGTTATTGTTACATTTGTACCACATGTCAAAAGTCACAGCAACTAGAGGCTCCTAACCTGTCAAACACTCCTCCTCGCTCTCCACTCTTGGAAAATTACCAGAGGACCCCGCGGGAAGATGCTAACACATTGAATCTTCGACGTTCTACTAGGATCCGTCAAAGACCACCGTTTTTAGCCGAAAACTATCAGCTTTAAATTTTGTCTTCTCTTTTCTTTTTTTTCAGTTTGAGTGAAGACGCTCTTTATCAAAGGTACCTTTCCGAGAGTCCACTGAACCCTTCCTCTCTAGACCTTATGACCTTATGGCCTTGAACTTCCCTGGGCGGCGGAGAATGTGGTGATAAAGAAGGAACTCTTTAACCCCTTTCTCTACTTCTCAGGAACAAGTTGTTCCCCTTTGACTTTGTACCCTTTTGATCGGCCATTTTACTGCGACCACCTCTCTGTGAGGATCTAGTTGAATAAAGCTTCTTTAAGCGAACCTGACTCTGAATTCCTCAATCACTTCTCATTACACTAGTTCATCTTTAAATTCATTCATGGAGTTTGCTACAATGTCCAAATTATAGATCAGGCTTGTTTTGCCTGACATCTATTGAAACATACGTCTATTTTGTTACTGAAGCATTAACCTTACCTCTGCCATTGGGACCTTCTTAATTTGTATAAGTCGAAAATCTTTATTGCCAATTGTTATATAGCAAATCCTGATTGCCTTTAGTCATGTCAGGCTACTTTTTCAGAGCACAGTTAGGTAATATAAATACTTTGGTATATCATTTCTGACTATTTTTGTTGACTGTATTTACAAGCAAATGCAAAAAAAAAATGTTTTTTTGGGGAGCTGAACAGCATCATTAGATCCAAAGTCACATGAAACATTTGATTATTTGTAAAGTCAGAGATACATTTAAGATATAAGTGTGTGTTTTAACTAATTCCACAAATTAGGTTGAATTAAAAATAGTTTTATACTTCTTTCCTTTGTTGCAAAGGTAAAATGAGATAATTTGAAATTTAAGGTTTGAGGTGACTTAAAACTAAACAAAAAAATGTTGGTTGCCACAGATGACTAAAAATTTTGTAAATACTTTTTCATTGTTTATTTTTGATAACAAATAAAAAAGTTTTCATACCTGTTCTTCAATTTCTTTTTTGCTTGTAACAGACTAACCTGAATTTTCTTAGTTTTCCTACTTACAGATTTAAATTTTTGTTAGCTGAGTAAAGTCACAAGTAGAATTTCATAGTAAAATATATTCATTATATTTATATAATATGAAAGAAAACAATAAGTGTTAGAAAAGCTTATTTATACAATTGTATATAATTGTGTATAAAATGATTATGTCAGCGGAGATATTATCAAAGTTTAATTGAAAAATAAACATTTTCAAGTTTTCTATTGACATTGTGGCTTCAATATTGTAAACCACTTCTGATCATATGTTAAATTTGATAGCCCATAGAAATACAAATAATCGTCCGGTTCACACACCTCCCCTGTCTTTTGAACAGGAGTAGAGGTTTATCCCTTGTTTCCAGTTTAACATTGGGATTTCCAGTTCTGTCTAACTTTAACTCTATACTTCTTATGACTCCACCTAAACCAGTGTTCCTCAACCAGTGTTTGCCAGAACCCTAGGATTCCGCAAGAGGTCACTAGGAGTTCCTTGAGAAATAGTAATAAATAGGCTAATGCATTTTTAGTAATTTTTATTTAATTTTATATTCATAATTTTACTATATATGTATGGCATATTATTGAAAAATCCTACTTCATTGTAATAAAATATAAAAGAGATATTAATAATGGTATATAATAATTTTTATGCAGAATTTCCATGAGGCATGAAAACTATTTCAAAAGTTCCACAAGGGTAAAAGATTTGATAAACACTGGTCTAAACTCTGAAATTTATACTATTATTGGGTTTGCAGCTCCTTTTAAAGTTTTTCCCTTCTCTTTCACTTCCATTAGTCTTAATGGCATTAGTGCTTTGAATGGGGTGAATTGATTAAAACAAAAGTGGAATCTCCAGTTGCATTATGACAATAATCATTGGAGCAGACAGTGCTTTCAGACAGGGAAGTAAGTAGATACAACTAGTAAAGAGTTTTCTTCAACATTTAACAATTATTTTTAAAAAAATAATTATTGAAGAAATAGAAGAAGAAAATAATAAAATTTTAGTTCTCTTAATCATTAACATAAATCAAACTGTTATTTATTGTACAATAAGAAATACACACCTATCATAAAACATTGGGCTTAATTAAATTAAAGAATGAGGTTTGTTCAAACGTCAAATATAAATTATGACGATAGAAAAACTTAATTAGGAATTATCTCCCCTTAAGCGGCAATGTCTCTTATTCCATAAAAATTTTATACAAAAATCATGCAAGTTAAAAAGTTAAATTCAACGCATGCACACACATACATTATATATATATATATATATATATATATATATATATATATATATATATATATATATATATTCTATAAAATCCATTTCATATATTTCATATATATATCTTGAATTAACTAAGTATATTACCCAGGTGAAATTTATCATTTTCTTAAAATCAGTGACATAACTTTCGTTTATTTTTATTAATTAACGTTTCATATAATTATGTTTTCGTCTTATATGCTTCCAAATTCATTACTGTCTACTTCCTCATCTTATTCTTCACCAATTGTCTTCTTTTCATTCATGCCAAACAAACAGCCATTTATGTTATAATAGAGCTGTGTTGTATACATATATATCCATATCTATATACTCTAACTTTTTCAATGCAATCAATTGTTCTACTCTTACCCAAATATTCCTTGTTTTCATATGTAATATGGGATAAGACAAAACAAGTTTGACTATGGTTGGTTGGTTGGTTGGTTGGTCGTTTTTTGTTTAGTGGCATATCAAACTCTATGGGTAGAATAAAACACATATCTGGGATTGTAATCAGCCATTTCCTTTGCTTTATTTGGGGTTTTTATCATGGAAAATTTTCTGAACAATTTTTCAAGTTGTTTTTTGATGAAATTTAAAATCTAATAATGTTACTTAAAGCATTTAATAAAATATATTAAAGTTAAGTTACATATATATCTATAAACTATTATCCTCTTTCAGGATATATTCATTTCTTTTTTATTTTCAAAGTAAAAACAATATCATCAATCAAATAATTCAATAAAACTTATTCATTATAATTCTTATCCTGTTCAATACAAAGAAATCTTTAAAAATAAAATGTGCTTGTTTTTATCACTTGTTTTCCTCAGCAATGAATGATTTGTTAATGTATTCAATTGGTTGAACTTCTGGAGTAGTGTCTTCTGTGTTTTTCTTAACAGGAAGTTCAAATGTTTCCTGTACTTTTTCTCTTTTGTTCACAAAATGAAGAATTCTGAAAAAGAAAAAACAGAATTATGACAATTAAAACATTCAATGGTCATCCAAAGATTTACATATTTGACTTTAATTAACTACCTAATCCTCAACTTAATCACTTTTCTGTATAAATGTAGAGCTTTACTATATATCATGTATAAAAAAACAAAATACAAGCACAAATCTTTAAAATTAATTTTTCATTGATTTTCAAATTGTATCTTCCATGTATCCATTGATATACAGGTATTCCTAGCTTTGAAAAAGTTCTTTTTATACAACTTCACTTTTATGAAAGACATACATTAGTTTCCTGCACTATTTGAAAGTAGTATTCCTATGCAAGATTTTATAGGCTGAAATGATATAAAGTGAAAAAATAATTACTGTTAATTATAATATGGGGATTATTTTTGAGGATTCCCAAACTCCAAAACAGAAAAATTTATATGAAAAGAATATGATTGATTCTCCTCTTTTTTCATCAGTTAGTATTGTCTTTGCTTTAGATAGTAAGGAAAAGACGATTCTAACCAATGCAGTGTTCAAATGGGACTTTTTTTGATAAGCCTTGCCTTTGAGCCTGATTATAGCAACACTGTTTCACGGTAACAAAAAAAGAAATGTACTGGGAAAAATCCTTCAGAAAATAACTTCTTCTCAATATTATTTTCAACCAATCAGAAAGATGGAATTTGAAACCAGAGACAATTCTGAAAAGTAGCTTATTGAACTGACTAGCTGACTGGCACAAATATAAAGGAAATGGTCAACCAGCTTAAATCACTAGTCATTGCGATACATACTGTTCATGTCTGAGTCATCAAGAGAGATGGTCAGTTGAGCTGAGAAAAGTAAGTAGCAGTGAGTTGAATAATGATCTGCAATGAACTCTGGGGGAAAACCTACTTGTAAAAATTTTTCTCAAACAAAAATCATTCCACAATTCCTTCCATTCAACAAATGGACACTCATACTGTGTTGACTTATCAACCACCAAATAGTTCAAAAAAGCTTGACACTTTGAATTTTGCTGACACCTTAGACTCTCTACCAAGGACTGTTATAATTTTATCCCCACTCATGAACATTTTTCTTTACCTAGCTTAATCCTGTAAATACACAGAAGAACATTTTAAACAACCATCCTACATCATTTTTTTCACATTAATTAATGTAAGTAAACAATTTCTTTCTGTTTTAATTTCACACTGAGTAAGTCTTTTTTTTTATTGCTTTCTAAATGAATTGTTAGTTGATATTTTTTTATTTACATGCAGACTATTGTCCTTATATTTGTTATTGTTATCACAATGTTTCAGACAGTGAATCTTCTGGCTGTTATCAGGTGTATGTTGATCACGGTATCCTACAGAAAATTTTTAACTGAATCCTTTCTTTAAACTACAGGGATAGATAGTTCTCATTCCACTACCCATGTCTAGGAACACCTTGTCTAGTTCTTAGTACTGTTAAGTTATTGCTCACCCTGTTTCCACTGAATCTAAGTATACACTGCTCAACATTGAACTCACAATTACTATGTTACCAAATTCACATACCAATGCCTTAGTCTACTAGGCTATTGTCCCATGGGACAACTCCGTGTGAAAAACTTGGAGTTTTAATTCTAACCTTCCTGCTAATGAGTGCTGCTTGTCATGCTTGACTGCACCCACAGAAGCTTTTCTCTTTTGTTACAGCTGCTACTACTGCTATTGAAGAACTGCTGTCATTTGTCTTTCTTTTTAGTAGCTCCCATATTGTATTTATTTCTATGCTAGGCCTACTAAGAAGGTCCCCAGAGATTCTTTAAAACGTAGTGCTCTTCCATGTTCAGTATTTTCACATTATTCCACAAGTGTTGCTGACTAAACTTTTCCTACATACATGATCAGCCATACATGATTTCATTTCCCCCCACCACATTACAGCTTTTCAAGGTTCCTGAGGCCTTACTTTAGAAAGCAGTTAGATTTACCTTTAATGTTTTTTTTGTATATGGGAAAATCTTTATACAACTGTTTTCTATATCTACATGCTTTGATATTGAATGTCAATTTTCAAAGTCTGTTGCAATTAGCAATTATGGAATGTTTGTAATAAGACTTGAAATACAGCAATATGCTTGATGACTTAGTCACACACATTTCTCTATCAGAATTTTCTTTGTAGTCACTTAAGACATCCTGCAAATGTATGCTAAATTTATGTCTCTTTTCAAAATTAAAATCATACTTTTCTGTAATCATTGTATCAATGTTACTTATAATAAAAATCTGAAAGCTATTTTAGAAGGTTTAGAAACACGTAAAATCATTCCTATATAGATGAATGATAACTATTCAATACCATCTTGGGTTACTAAAGGTTGCATAAGAGCGCTCAACTTACATGTATCAGAGGAAACTTGAATATTGCATTTGTTTATGCCTATCTATGTATATACTGTTGTAAATTTTATATGTTCTACTTTCAAAATTCATGTTTAATTGATATCTCACAACTTACAGATCTATTAATTTTCCATACTTACTTTGTGTCTAATGCTTTCAGTATTCTTGTAGAAAAACTTCCTTAAAGAAATATACACGTTTCATTGTTGATACTAAAGGTGAAATTAGCTGTGTCCATACAGGAAACATTTGACATTCATTGAACAAACAGCATTAGCGTCAAATTGAAATTTATAAAAAAATTGACTTCAGATGTTTTTTCATAAAATTAGACTACCCAAGTTACTATTCTTTTTACTTATTGATGGGAGTTTCCATGCAAGTCTTTTGTTTAACTTAGTGTGAAAAATCCATATCTTGATTATATCATTATTTTTCCTTCTATTACTACATACCAAGAAAGAAGAACTTATTCATTATTTCGAAAAAGAAATAGTGCTGGGGATTCACTACTCATTAACATTGGATGAATACACATCAATTCAAATTAAGCAATATATGAACATAATTGTTCATGCAAATGACAACCATTGGTCGTTCCCTTAATAGCAGGAGAACTGAGAAACTTGTGAGAGAACATCTTCTTGATTTGGGAATGGATTTGGATAAACACATTGTTGACTGTATGACCGACAGCACTGCTATGATGGTGAAGTTTGGAAAGGAAATAAAAACTGATCACCTACAATGTATAACACATCTGTCAGGGATAGACATTCTTTATCAAAGAAATATTGAAAATGTCAACTCAACCGATGAGACTGATAAAAAAAGTGAAGAGATTATTATAACAGACGATAGTGATGATGAAGCTGAAATAAGCCAAAAAGACATCAGTTTTTAAACAGATTTGGCTCACAAGAATGCTTGCTTCCCCTAGCCAAAACCCAAATTTAACAAAGTCTTAAATAAGGTAAGAAAACTTTCCAAAAATCATCTACAATAAATGAAATTTTGCAAGAGTGAACTTTGATAAACTCATACTTGATTGCAGAACCAGATGGACAGCATATTCCATATGATAGGGAGATTTTTAAAATTAAAAGCTGCACTCCAAATGCTCTATGAACAGTACTTTCTACAGAAGCCGTAACTGACAATAGATAGAAAACTCTTGATTTGTTTTATGTAATTCTACATATTTGTGCTGATGATATGGATTTACTCAAAGGAAAGCGGAATATTCTATAGAATTTTTATTGGATAAATTTAATATCATCAGTAACCCTTTGGCTCTAAATCTCTGTGAAAGACATATGCATCGGTATAAAGAGAAGAAATGTCGGAACCTTGACTCTCTTAAAATATTTACAATCTGGATCACATATTAAAGTTTTACACCCTTGCATACTTGGTTTTAAAAATGGTGCACAAATGAAATAAATTTTTAAACTTCTAAATGTTAGGACCGGTTCCATTGGGGGATCATTTTAACATAAGCTTGAATGACACAATGAACCCCCCATCACCACCTCCATATATATATATATATATATATATATATATATATATGCGTGTGTATGTTTGATAAAAATAAAGGTTTAAAGTATGCTATAAGTATGGGTGCTCAAATCATACATAGAGTGTATGTAAATATAAAATATAAAAGTGGACATTGATGTCAACAAAACAGTGAGAATGTTCAGTAAGAGTTGAACTTGTTAAGAGTGGCTTGGATGACTAATTTGTTAAGCATCACACTATGACAAGTAAGTGTGGAATTACCATCTCTGGCTTAGAATTATAGGTTGCACAATATTTGTAAGTCTCTCTCTCCTTCCCTTTGATCACAGGGGCGACAACATGTTCCTTTTCTATCTCCTGCAGTATACATGGCAGGTAAGTACTTCTTCCCTTTGATCACAGGAGCGACAACATGGCAGTTAAGTACTTCAGAAACATCAACTAAAGATGGTACCAAACTTTCAACAAACTTCATACAATGAAGTTATTTTCTTTCCTGCAGATATGTTTATTAACACATTTATTTATTATCTGTTTTTATTTACCTGGATTGACGTGAATCTCTAAAATGCAGGACGTATAATATCAGGGGTAGTAAAAAATGGTTATTCATCCCATTTTGCAACATATTTTATATAGTTATTAAGCATAAGTTTGGCATAAGGCCATAACTGAAGAGAATTTATTAAAGAACAAACACTAACTGAATATAATCTTTTTGTTATTTAAGTGTGCCAAATAAAACTGAGCTTCATAAATAACTAAAGTTGCAAACAAATTTGTTTTTAATGTGGATCCTCCACTTTTTTTCCAAATACAAAAAATTTACAAAATAAACAAAAGAAAGTTTAGCTTACAGGAGAAGTATGATTGGAATGATATAAAATAGTGCTGACACGATGAATACAAATCCCTTCATCCATGAAAGCGTATGGGCATAGACTGAGTTCAACATGACTGAACTGGTCATACCACATAAACTTTCCACTGTACCCAGTCCAGCAAAAACAGAACCTAAAAGAAAAATTGAAATTAAAATATTTCTCCTGTATGAACATTTATAATAAAATGATTCTAAAATCAATGATAAAACATTTCTATAGTGAATTTAGTTGCTGTGGTAAAATCATTTGTTAAGTATTTCTAGATAAAATCACTTGACACATATTTTATAGTATAAAATCATTTAGAGTAGATTTTTTAAAAATTTTAGTAAAGCCATTTACAATATATATCAATTTTAATTATTTATATTCAGACTAATGTACTCATCTTTGTTGTTATTATCACAAAATTTCAGCCATTGTTTCCTCTAGCCTTTTTTAGGTGTCTGTTAATCTGGGTACCTTTCAGGGAATCTTCAACTGAACACTTTATTCAATATATGGGAGTAGACAACTCTTGATATCTCATCTTGTTTTCTATTTAGTACTAATGATTTATTGCTTGACCTTTTTACACTGAACCTGAGTCTGTACAACTCAGTCCAGTGATTGAACTCACAAATGGTATGCCACCAAATTCACAACCCAATGTGTTAATCCTCTCAGTTATTGACAAAGATGAAGACATTAGTTTGAATGTAACTAGTGTAAATAATAACGCTTCATCTCAGAAATTAAAATAGAAAATATCCATTTTTAGTCTTTATAGTAAATCAATTTCATTGTAATTTTTAGGGCCATAACTTCTCAAGTATGTTAATGGTAATATTAGCTGTTTCCTTATAAGGAAACATTTGGCATTCACTGACCAAGTAGTCAGTATGACATTTGACTGAAATTTATAAACAATTTCTCAGGAAAATAGGTTTCTCAAGTCCAGTAGCTCTTATCGCTCTGTCCAGTATTGATAGGAGTTTCCTTCCTAACCTTTTATTTGAAGTAGTGTGGAATGCCCACATCTTGATTATGTCATCTTCTCTTTGCATTACATGTGATATCCATTTTAGATGTTATTGCTGTGGAAAGTCCTCAACTGATGTAGTTTCTGAATTTGGTACAGTTCTTTGTCATTCTGTAGCCCCAATCCACAATTTTTGAGGAAGAATACACTTGATTGTAATAATTATGAAGTATACCATAAACTCTCATTTTAAATTTGTTTCATAAGCAGCCAAAACAGTAAGTGATCAAAATATCCTCTAAATATCAATTTGACCCCAACCCCAAACCTCTAGCCTAAAAAAAAACCAATAGAAATCATAAAACCTTTCTTTTTGCTGGACGGTATAAATAAAACTAGCCATGAGATTTCCCAGAAGAGAATTTACCATAATTTTTTTTTATTCTATTAACAGGACTGGATTTTGCCATCTTGGTTATTTTGAAATTAGATCTTTTTACATTAATGCAGGTGCCCCACAGGGTTGTATCTTTGGACCTATGTTGTTCTTAATTTTCATCAATGGCCTTCCTGATGGCATTAGCTCTCAACTCGGCATCTATGCTGACGGCACAACTATTTACCCCATCTTAATAGTAAGTTTGATTGAATCGAGAAGGTTAAATTGGCAGCTTATCTCAAAAATGGCCCACAATCTGTCGTTAACTGGAGTAAGGAATGGCTTCTTAATTTTAATGCCTCCAAAACAAAACTGCACTCTTCTAATCATCTGAGTGAACCTTTTTTGCCTTGCATCAGTATGGCTGATGCTAACCTCCAGGAAAGTGACTCATTCTGCCTTTTTCCATTGACATCAAGTGGAAAGATTATATTGAATCAATTGCCAGGTCTGCTGCTAGGAAAGTTGATTCACTGTGTCATGCTAGACAATTTTTCACAACAATCTATCTTACACATACCATTCATCCATGTACTGAATATTGCTGTCATATCTGATCTTGTGCTTTTGCTATGTATTTAGAGATTCTTGATAAAATACAAATAAAAATTTGCAATTTATTAAGTATTTTCAGTTTCTTCTCTTGTACTTATTTGTGGCAGTCTCTTGCTTTCCAGTTAACTTTGATCGTCAAAAATTTAAATGCAATGTCAATTGTTATTGTCTATTGTCTTAATTCATGTTCTTTTATTGTTCTCTCTCCTTAATAGTATTTTCCTAATATTCTCTCACACTCAGTAACCCGCTTGTGTCTTAATGGCTTTATTGCCATGATTGGGGTGAAATGATTAAAAAACAGAAAAATGGGAGAGGAATCCACAGTAAATGTTCTACTTTAGGGCTGTCATTGGTTAGTTGAATTTATTTTGAAATTAAAGATTGCAGCTATGGCAACCAAAATGTCTTCTTTTTGCGCCATGTCCCCTCAGGACTTAGGCAATCATGGCTCTCCATAACTTCCTGTCCCTTGTAACTCTTAGTAAATTATGTCTTTCTGTTATTTCTCCTAAACCTTGCTTGGCCATCCATTTACTCAAGCTCACTAAGTATGTTAGATGTTGTTTCCTTTTGTCCCTCTCACCTTCAATCTGTCCTGTGAGTATTAAATTTACCCTACCTCCTCATTATGTGTCCTAGAAACCTCAACTGTCTCTTCCTGATGTTAAGTATAAGTTTCCATTTTGTTTCCATTTTCTCTAAAACTTTGTCGTTGCTCACATGTTCATTCCATGATATCCTCAGCATCCTCCTGTATAACCACATTTCTGTTGTTTCAAGTCGCTTCTCCATCTTTGGGGAGATTGTCCAGCACTCACTGTCATATAGGAGGACAGATATCAGATAACATTTTAGTGCTCTTTCCTTTGTTTCTAACAATTTTTTTCTATTTCTCAGTACTCTGCTTAGCTTTTGGCATGAATTTTTGGCTATCCCAATATGCCTTTGAACACTTTCCTTCCTCTGCTAAAACCATTCCCAGATATTTAAACTTCCACACTTGTTTGATTTTGGTATCTCTGATTTGCAATTTGGGCTCATGCTTTTGCTAAGAACCATGCAATCTGTCTCCTTGCAGTTGATGTTTGATCTTTTCTTCTCACTTTCCTCAACTACCTTTTCTAGGAGTTTTTGTAATTTTCTTTTTGTGTGTTTGCTTAGAAACTAAACAAGTTTTAGAAGAAGTTAAGCATGATTCTGATTTGGAGTTAAATTGTTAGAAATAAAGGAAAGAGCACTAAAATGTTATCTGATATCTGTCCTCCTATATGACAGTGAGTGCTGGACAATCTCCCCAAAGATGGAGAAGCGACTTGAAACAACAGAAATGTGGTTATACAGTGATGTGCAAAGATGCCTGATATTAAATTTGTTCAGATCAAAGTA
Source organism: Acanthosepion esculentum (assembly GCA_964036315.1). Taxonomy (NCBI): domain Eukaryota; kingdom Metazoa; phylum Mollusca; class Cephalopoda; order Sepiida; family Sepiidae; genus Acanthosepion; species Acanthosepion esculentum. Next base: position 47,887,349 of record OZ038507.1, read on the forward strand.
CAACAATGTTTTTTACTTAAGTATAGTCATTTGAAAACTTGAAAATAAAACCAGTATTATATATTTAATAAAGTATTTTATCTGCAGCGGAGTAATGCTTATCAGCATAGAAAAAGAAATCAGCAAATTGAGTGCAAATTTCAGACAAGATTGTTTAAGTTCATTTAGAATTAATACCATTGGGGAAGGTATGAAGACATTGTCCTGCACATCAGTTAATATCTTAACAAAACATATCTCATTGAGGGTATACTATAATATTTGACAGATAAGAGTGAAAATTGAGACAAACCACTCCTATAATTATAACCCAGGCAATAAGAAATGTTTTTATTATCAATTTATCAAACTTGACAGGAGCTAATATATATATATATATAAAAGATATCTAAGTAGACTTGTTTGCCAGGGTGGCTAGCTCGTCCTATTGCATGCACTTGCTCAGATACTTTTGTGTTTCTTTGTCATCCACAGAACCAATCTGTGGTTTATACTGCAAGTATGCTGTGCAGACAATTTTTGAGAGAAATGAGCTGTGAACAAGGCCAGTATGCTTATATATAGATATGTGTGCGTGTTGGTGGTGTAACACCATCAACACACATACATATCTATATATTGGCTATAAGTTAGAAATCGGAGTGCCCAGTTTGAATTCCAGTCGAGTGAGTTACTTTCACTTACATGCAAATATACTTAGGAAAGGCACGAATCCATCTGTCTCCTCCTAGCTATGAGTAAATTACAGAACAGCCTGAGCTCAAACCAGCCTTTTTGTGAAAGCAAAGTTACAAAGTCTGTTCAATGCAGCAGAAGCCAGGAGAATTGTCGAAAATGAGAGGAAACACAAAGTTGCAACTACTTTATCTACAATGTCTTCAAACATATTCTATATTCAGGGAAGACTTTAATGCATTGGTTCTCAACTGGGGGTGGTCCATGTAACATTACTGGGTCCACAGGGGTCCATTTTTAAATGGTTTGTTATGAGTTATGTTACTAGTGTAATATAGAATTTAGTTGTTAAATACAAGTTTATTTTCATTAAATTAGTTTTACTTCAAAATAAAGCATATACATTTACTATTTCTATAATACAATTCCTAAACTTATCTCATAGTAAAAAATAAAATGTTTTTTTTTTTTTTTCATTCAATGGTTTTGGGGGTCCATCAAAAAAAGAGTAAAAGTGGTCCATGGTAAAAAAGGTCGAGAACCACAGCATTAATGCCTGAAGTGACCTCATCTGCCACCTTCTGATTTCATTTCAGCAGCCAGAACTGAAGCCATGGTCATCTTCAATTACAAAGGCCAAACATCATCCATTTGACACGTGAAATGTCATGTTATTCCATAGATAATTTCATACTTTCTTGTTAGAGATCATTATGGCAATTTTATGTGAACTATAAGTCCTTCATATTATTTGATTCTCTTTTGTATTACTTTATGTATCAGAATCAATAAACTTTGTTACACCCTGAAGAAAATTATTGTTGTGTTGACTGGGCTATATAATAAGATAAACAACAGATATAAAGATTAGATGGGATTGTCAAAGCACATTTTGTTGGGTGAAATGAAGTTATTAAAAAGCTGAAAGGAAGTGCTAACCTTGTTCTTTTGGAGCAGTTAGGTGAGATACAATTGTACGAATCATTGAAAAGGTTAATGGACCAGGAGCACCAAGAATTGCAGCTGAAAACAGAAAGAATTTGTTAACATTATGAGATTGAAGAACAATAATATACAGAGTGCTAGAGAAAAGCAATAATAACAACAAAAAATTGCAATTTGAGCTCTGGTAAAAAATGGTTACTGAGACATTAAGTTATAAGTTCCAAAAATTCCATGACACATGGCCCAGTGCATAAAAGTGTTGGTTGGATCCACTGATTTGGCACAAAGAGTTGTGAGTTCAATAGCTGGCTACTACTGCAGTCGTGAACAGTAATTTAGAGAGTTGTGTGAAGGTGTAGAACTGGAATAATCTACCCTGGTGGACAAAATAAAGGGTTCAGTTCAAAATTCTAATCACCTGAAGAAGACGAGAGGGTACAATAACTGACATGTTGTGAATAAAGCAACAAAGATGAGGACAACAGTCCAAACAATGTAAATAGTGTAGACAGAGAGCAGCTTCAGTATCTGTCTATATTTCTGAGATGAGGTTTTATGTACACTATTTACATTATTTGGACTATTGTCCTCATTTTTATCACCATATTTATTACAACATTTCGGCCGTTGTACGCTCCAGCCTTCTTCAGGTGTTTGGAATGTCGAACTGAACCCTTTATTTTGCTTACTGGGGTAGACTGTTCTCGTTCCATGTGCAATGTTTAATGGATGTCAGTTGTTAGTTATCTCCTGTTAATTCCCCTCTCCAAGTTCTCCCCTGCCTTAACCGAGTATTGAACTCACACTCTTTGGGTCCTGTCACTGGATCTAACTAACGCCTTTATCCACTGTGCTATGTGTCCTCAAGGACATTAAATAGATCCAGTGACAGGACCAAAGAGTGTGAGTTCAATACCCAGTTAAGTCAGTGGAGAACTTGGAGAGGGGAATTAACAGGAGATAACTAACAACTGAGATCCATTAAACATGGCACGTGGAATGAGAACAGTTTACCCCAGTGAGCGAAATAAAGGGTTCAGTTTGACATTTCAACCACCTGACGAAGGCTGGAGCATACAACAGCCGAAATGTTGTAATAAATATGGTGATAAAGATGAGGACAATAGTCCAAATAATGTAAACAGCTTCAATAATCAAATTTATGATCTGGTGTCATGGTAATTATTAATGTCTTTCACCATATTAGTTTTTCTCTCATGTTTAGTAAATATAGATGATTCCCCCCACCACCACCACCACCTATTAGTATGCTCGACAAAATGTTTTCCTTATCATTTAGCAAGTGGTAAGTCAAATGTTCATGATTTATTAAGTGGTTTTCTGAATATCTCTGTCAAGTAACTACAAAGAGTTTCTGGTTTTAGTCATAATATTTTCATGAATTACAAGCAGTTTTAGTTGTTTACTGAAAATAAAATGAAACCTCATTTTGAATATTTTTTTGAGACTTAAAAATCCATTTTTTTTTTAAACTTAAAAATTCATATTTTCTTGAAACTTAAAAATTCATTTTTTTAATATTGGCCTTTTAATTCAATTTCTCAAAATAAAACTTTTTTTTTTTTTCATTCTTCCTATAAAAACCAGAAATAAGACTGAAGACAATATCTAACAAGAAAATTAAGAACTAAATATCTGTAATATTTTAAATGGGATGTTTGGAAATCCCATGACAACTGAGATTTAAATAATGTCCAAAATGAACTTTTCATAATATTAACTTGATTTCAGACAATCACTTATTTTTTAATTAGATTTTCATTTGTTTAGGTCAGTGCCAAATTTTTATTCCCAATAAAGATTTCCATAACACCCAGTAGAGGTTTATCCCTTGCTTCTTGTTTGGGATTGGGTTTCCAGTTCCTTCTAAAGTCTTTTCATTCTCTTTCACTTCCTTGTTTCTTAGTGACATTATCACCTTGCTTGAGGTGAATTGATAAAAAAATAAACACATCAAATAGAGTTGAAAGCACAATGAAGAAGTAAATATTGTTACAAGAACTGAATAAAAAAAGAGAACTCTCTTGTATGTTTTATGATAAGTAAGAGTCATAAAATCTGTGGTTGCTTTTTCAAAGTAATTTGTGTTATTATTAGTCTTCCATTGCATTATGTTTTCTAACTGCAGTACAACAATTAGATTGTTTTCTCTCACTGCCTGCTTTCTCCTGTGAAGTCTCTTTCATTGTTGATCTTTGTGTATAAATCTATTATTGAATCTGAATAAAAATAGAAGTCACTCTACTGTACACTTGATTTCTTTTCTTTTATTCTTTGCCTCTAGATTTTTTCTTCCATAGCAGTAGTCAAAATAAATCAGTATTGAAGTGATAAAAAAATATTATCATATGAGTGAGCAAACAAGTCACACCTAATAACACTATTTCTAAATACACCTAATAACACTATTTCTAAATACACCTAATAACACTATTTCTAAATACACCTAATAACACTATTTCTAAATACACCTAAATAACACTATTTCTAAATACACCTAAATAACACTATTTCTTTAAATGTCCAGTCAATTCAACATTTTATAAAATCATCATGCATTAACACAACTATGCAATAAAAATTGAAATATCTAACTCACTGATAATTTTCTTATTAAATACGACTGATGGTATATCATACTTACCTTTTTTTTATAAAACATTATCTTAATGCAGATTTAAATTGGCAAAAGATGCAAGATTAATTTCATAATTTGAGGTAACACAAAAATGAAAATTTACTTTCATTAGAATAACAAGATTTATAGCAATATGGTTTAAAGAAAACAAACTAGTTTTAGATGTTACAGACATACTGTGTAAAAGTTAAAAGATTATATTAAATAATTTAATTTAAACCTTTAATACATTACCTAAAATGACAAAATTATTTGAGGATAAATTCATACTTTTATGTAAAACAATGATAGTAAGTATTTGCACTATTTACATTCTTCAGACTGTTGTCCTCATCTTTGTTGCCATATTCATAATGTTTTGGCCATTATACGCTCTGGACTTCTTTATTTCGTTCACTGGAGTAGATTCTTCTAGTTCCACGTGCCATGCCTCTTCCGGATGTCTCAGTTTCAGCTATCGCCCTTTAACTCAACCATCCAAGTTTTTGTTCACCTTTGCTGTAGCCAGGTATTGAACACACAACTCTTTGGGTCAAGTCACTGGATTCAACCAATGCTTTCATCCACTGGGCCATGTGTCCTTGAGGACAATGTAAATAATGTAAATAATGTAAATAATTACAATACCTCATCTCAGAAATATAGACAGATATTGGGTAAAGGTAACTTTAATATTCTTGTAATAGAATTCATTGGTATCAGTTACAATGCATAAGTAAACATATTGTTATCAAAACTTCAAGTAGCAAGAATAAAATTGTGAGCTGATTGTAAGCAATGCTACAAATTTACTGAAATCAGTACATGATAGGGCTGTAGCAGGTGGCTTCCTCAAAATTTTTACCAATTGTAGTATTTTTACAGGGTTTTATTTTAACAAAATACAATAAAGAAAGAAATACAAGAAAGAAAAAACTATCACAGCAAGGAGGTACTGGAAACTTTAAATGTTCGTGCTGCTAACAATGTTGGCAGTCTGTGATAACTTAAGGCTAAATTATAAATTTTTTGCCCATCCCACAAAACATTTGTCTCTGCTATGGCCCTGCATGAGGATTTAAATGTGTCAAAATCATGCTACAATTTTTTTATTAAAAAATAAAAAGTACCAGTTACTGAAGGATAAGGCATCTTTCTCCAGTCAGATAATATTTGGCAATTAGTAAAACTACCATAAACTGAGTACAAATCAAAGCATAAAAAAGTATCATAAAAAAAAAGAATTTATGGCAGTTTTTTCATCAATATTTCTTTGGCTTGTGATAATTAAAAATGATTATAAAAATTATCAGCATTTTCTTCTGTAAAAAATCTGATGGATTAAGTGGTTGGTTGCTTTGTTTTTGTAGAAGAAACAAGAGGAGGTCTGTCAAAAGTCACATGGGTACTATGAATACTTTATTTCTGAGATATAGCAATACCAGAAGCAACTCTTAAATCTGTGTATCTCACATGCAAACTGAGTGATAATCTATGATATATGCATTAACAATACCCAAATGGCAGATCTGTCATACATTCCTTTGAGTGTGTGTGGCATGTTATATCTTTAGTAGGAAATTCAAGTGGACTTAACATAATGACAAAAGAAATTTTAGAAAATAAACATCTTGCTGAAAGTGTTGTTTATACAGAAATTTTACAGAGGTAAGAGAACTTTGATGATAGCTTTTCTCTATCTTTTCAATGATTATTTAACTCATAATTTTAAATAAATATAAAATATTTTAAAACATACTTACAAATGTACAACATCCAACTTTTTGATGAGAAAGCAAACACCAGATTTTCAGTAATCAGAGATAAAAATCCCAAAACAGCAATCACTTCATGAGTAAAAATTCGTTGCAAAAAGTACAGTGCTACAATTGTTACTGCTGGTTGAATGAGAAGCACAACACCAGTGAACTGACCAAGTTCTACACTTGTCCAACAAAACGGTGAATTCATTGCATACAAAGGTGACACATCCCATTTACCAATAATTCCTTGCATAAGCATAGCATATGAAATGAGACAAAACCAGAATTTGAATCTGGTTCTCCCATCATCTTCTTCAGTTTTATGCCAATAAAAACTAAGAACTGATTTGATACTTTTTGTAAGGCTAAGTTTTTTGGGTTCAGAATTTTGTTCAAGTGTTTCTGCAACTAAAAAATACTGGTTCACATTTAAAATAAACATAACTATTGCTGTGATAAATATTGGCCAAAAAAATCCATAAGCTTTAATAATGTAACCAGACAACATGTTGACAATCCCATAAATGATATCTGTTAGGGAATAGACAACTGTGAGGAAAAATCCTCTCTGTTTACCTTTTTTTGTGACATCAGCTGTGTAAATAAGAGTGAGCTGACTATAGCCTGCAAAACTCCCAGAAATACCATCAAATATGCAGGCAATAAGAAGATAGACTGTGGCTAGGTCCCAGTATATCACCACAGCATATATAAAAAGGCGGATAATATAGCCAAAAATGTTCAGTATTATCACTGGCTTACGTCCAATTATATCCGTCAAATAACCTAAGTAAAACCACATTAATATTTGTGGAATACCAACAGCTAAGTTAAAATATAGATTCCACATTGCTGTTTCAGACTGGACCTTTTGTTGTGTATTATCTCGGTCTAAAGAAGCATCCTTTGACCAACACAGAGAATTTCCACCTCTGTCGAAGGTAGAATTGATTGCATAAGTTGTGTTCATTATATATTTGTTGGCTATTTTGGCATATAGGTACTGTCTCATAGGAGGGTAGGCGATAGCAAACAAAATACTTTGTATAAAACGGATAACAAAGAAAGAATAGTGTCTCCAAGAGAGATTTTCAACAAGGGAATCAGTGTATTCTGCTTTGGGTTCAAGATTTTCTACTTTTTGCTTCTTGTTTTCAGCCATATTGAAAAGGTTTTTTTTTCCAACTGCTTAATTAAAAAATGTGTAATTTAATTCTGTCTAACAATTCAGATGTGCTTTCAAGAATTGTTTTGTCCTGTTATGAAAAATATTTCTGTTACAAGTCTGTAGTTCATCTCTGTTGAAAACTCAGGATTGCAGCTTAAAAATGAGTCAAACTAATTAACTCACTAATTATTATGGTGTAAGACAAGAGGAAATAGTTTTACAAAAATCTTATTGCTCAGCAGTGTTCAAAAAAACATTCAGACATTATCAAATGTTAAGCTAGAAATATCAGTTGAAAATATTCCATCCAACTCTGAACAAACTGATCAATTGAATCAAATTGATCTTGTCTTCTACCTTCACTGAAGTTTAATGCAAAGATATAAGTGTTGTTTCATCTTTTATTAAAGAAAATCATGTGAAGTATTTGCTGTATCATGTATATTGATAAACTAAACTGATTAAACAAATTTTGGTTGCTAGTTTAAAGTCATTAATATCTGAACCCTTTAGTGTTAACTGATTTTGGAAAGCAGAATTAATCTTGCTTGATTATTATCATACAACCAGGATTACAATTCATAATTTAGATATTGATGCAGATAAATGGAGATTAACATTTAACATAACTGTGTACTTGAGTAATAAAAAGATAAATAATTTTACTACCCAAAAATGTGTATTTGCTTCCAAAGATATGACAATGCTTCAGATTGATTTCACTTAAGAATGTGTAATCAATCACTAATGCATTTATCAGTTTTATATTAAATTTCCTAAAAGGATTTTCTCTCTAATTTGAAACTCACATTGCTATGATTCTTCTCTTTTTTCTTCTTCATTATTTGTTTTTACTGTTGTAGTTTGTTACTTCATATAACTATTCATTCAAGACAGAAACTACAAAGTGCTTTTTTATTTATTAACTTTAATTGAACAAAATTAAATTACAGTAGTTTAAGAAAATTTATAAGTATTGTTACATCAAAACAACATGATTTGTTATGGAGGTTTTCTAAGTGTAGCTTAGATGTGGAACAAGGCTGAAAGTATGGGGCACCCAGTGAGGATCAAACTCACTATTCAGCCGTATTTGATCTAGCAAGAAAAGATTGCTAGCCATTACACCATATCGAGGTGCCCCAACATGATGTGTTATGATTAACAAACATGTTTAACATGTTCAAAATCTCCCCTTCATGTTCAATACAACGTTGTTCCCTATCAGCAACATTTCTACAAACCATTTGACACATTTTACATTAATTTTAGAAAAATTATCAGAAATTGCTTGTTTTAATTCAGGAATTATTTTTGGTTTGAGCCTGTAACCAAAATCTTTCAGGACACTCCACAAGAAAAAGTTTGGTGTTTTTAGGTCTGGTGATAGTGATGGCCACTCAATTGCTCTATGTCATCCTATCCACCTCATCTAAAAAAAAGGATGTTACTTTTGCTGCATACTGTATAATAATAATAATTATTATTATACTCATCAAAGTTGTACATTTAACCTCATAATTGAGGTTAAATGTACTATAGAAAAAGTATACAAAATTTATTTGGTAAGTATCCAACCATTTAATATTAAAATAAAAAACATACTTTTCTTAAAACAATGACACTTTAGTCTTCTTTTAAAGTACTCCTGTATTGTTTCCACTTTTTAAAAACTCTGTAAATTGCTCATTTTGGGATTGCCATCAGCTGTTTTGTTGCATTCTCCTTAATCTTGATCATATTGTTTTAATGGCGATTTTAGCTTTGGAAAAAGCCAAAAGTCACAGGTAGCCAAGTCTGGACTGTTGGAGATGCTGACAGACCTGGGTGATTTGCTGCTTTGCCAAAAATTATTACATGTGAAGAATTTACTGTCTCAGTCATTGGAAATGCAACAGTCACACAATAAACAAGCTAATTCAATGGTGTTTCTCTGCTGACTGAGTTTTATAGGAGTGTGTCTGTTCATGCATGTGCAGTAAGGTCCTCTCTGATTGAATGCTATCTTACTTCAAGGCCACACAACTAGTGCTTGAGATATTCAAAATGGCTGATCACTCTCTGGACAGACTGCATACATTTATGAACATGCATCAGTTTTCTGAAAAGTTCATTGAATAGCTTAAAGGATTTTAGAATTGTGAATTTAAAGATTGAGAATTATTTTTAGCATATTTGGTTTCTTTTTAAATGTTTTGGATGAGGAGATATCATTATATACATTCAGACTAATGTCCTCATCTTTTTATTGAAGGACTCAGTGCATCTACTAGGGTAAGGAATACTATATGGAATCCATTAATAAAGAAAGAGAATGGCAGCAAGGTTTTAACAGTAGCAGCAACAAAAGAGAAGCCATAGTGAATGCTGTCAAACATGACAGTAGCAACAGAAATGTCAGCAACAAGCAAGTAGAACACCATTAGATTTAATGCTCCAAAGTCTTGGTTGACTATTGTCCCCACAGAACAATAGCCTAATGGATAAAAGTGTTGCTTCATGAATTTGGTGACATAGTAATTGTTCATTCTAGGCTGGGTAGTACAGGCCTAGACTCAGTGGAAACAATACTAACAATAACAAAGCAATTCTAAAATAAAAACAAGATGAGATATCCTTAAATGTGGACAGGAGAACAAGAATCTATTCATATTGATTAAATAAAGAGAACAGTTCAAATAGATATATATTTATATAGGGTATAATTATATTTATATATGGTATAAGTATATTTATATATGGTATAAATATATTTATATATGGTATAAATATACTTATATAGGTTATAAATATATTTATATAGCTTATAAATATATTTATATCAGTTTAAGTATATTTATATATGGTATGTGGTATAAATATATTTATATACGGTATAAATATATTTATATACTGTATAAATATATTTATATACAATATAAATATATTTATAAACATAATCTGAAGATCAATGCAATTAATTAAAATTTGCTTAAAGATTATGAACTCTACTTATATTTTTCTCATTTTGTTTAAGTAGAATATCTTTTTTCTTGTCATAGAAAAACATATAATCTTGGCCAGGCAAAAATCATTTCAGTACCACCTCCGGTGATATACAGAATATGCAATTGATTTCTTTATTTTCTCTTTGGTTACATGATTTCTTTACATGATGCAAGGAGTTTGAAATTACCTGGCAGTTATTGAATAATTCTAGTGAGATGAAAATTATTTGCACAAAATTACTTTAAAAATATATATGATAGTCTTATCCATCAAATCATTTGAAAATGTAAAATACGAGAGAAACTCTGAAAACAGAATTACAATGTTTAACAAGAAATGTAATGGATTCATTTAAATCTCAAGGTCCTCAATACATGAATGTATTGAGTAAGATGATAAATTGTTTAATGCTAAAATTCACGCAAGAACCACACATGGTAGAGGGTTACTGTAAAAATGGTTATGACAAATGAGATATGCATTATGTATGAAAAAGGAGGAAGTAAGAAGTGAAAATTATGAGGATTGAGGATAAGCAGGATAGATAATGATTGATCATTGATTTGAAGATTTTAGGGTTCAGGGAAGCATCCACACAGGAGTCTATTCCACAAAGTAGCAGTTCTTTGGAAAAAGCTGAGTGAAACTTTCTCCTGGCTGAATTAGATTGTATTATCAACTACCTTTTTTCTAACTGGATGGTGCCAGTCACCACATATCAAAACAATGATCATGCCAGGGATTACTTTGATGATATAAAATTAATTTGCAATATTATGATAAGCAGTTGCTTTTTTTGTATGTATGTGTGCATAATGAGTTTGATTGATATAAAATACTTTTGATATAAAATAATTTTGATATAAAATAATTTTGTTCCAACTTATTATCTCTTTGGTTACATGATTTATGCATACAAAATGTTTGAAATTACCTGGCAGTTATTGAATAATTCTAAATCTATGGTGAGGTGAAAATTATTTGCATAAAATTATTTTTTAAATATATATGAAAGCCTTATCCATCAAATCATTTAAAAATGTAAAACATAAAAATACATATAAAAAGCAGTCATATGTATTGCATCAATTTGATTAAAGTAATTTCATGAAAGATACTGAATTGTCTCTAAGTAAAATCTGCTGAAATTTTAATCAATGATTTTTACTGAAAAAGAATTATAGAAAGAAAATTTATTTTTTATGTCAATAAAAAAATGCCTAAGTTATATACCTTGTATGGTTGCATGAAAACAAATGTAAACAACAAAATACTGCTCATGAGGCAGAAAGAAAAAACAAGATATGTTAAAATAAATTTTTTTGTATTACTAAATATATGGAATGTCTCTTTGTGGATAAGGAAAGTGACCTGAAGAATGGGAGAGTCAGTAGGGCCTTGCACTGAAGACTTTGTCGGATCAGTTGATGGCGGCCACAGGTGATGTCAATGACACCTGCAACTGCCTTGAGTGTTGCAAATAGGTCCTTTTAAACAGTCAAGGTGGAGACATGATGCAGCTGTTCTTTTCTTTTGCTTCAGTAGCAAAGTTCATGATTGGCTCCTTTTAAATTTTTTTTATATATTTTTTTTTTGGTGGTGGTGGTGGTGGTGGTGGTGGATCATGAGCCAGATGTGATGCTCAGAACCCCTGCACAGAGAGTGACTTTTTTATTTTAAAATTTTCTTTCATAGCATTCACATCTGGCTGACAGGTTTTGATGTGAAGTGAATCAGAAAGAGGTTTAATTTGAAGCAGAGTGTAACAGAATGATACTCTGAAGAAATAATTTGTTAAAATTAATTCAAAGCTAAGTTCAAATTAAAAAGTAAATACTTTTCCTCAACTGTCACTGAAGAATATCTAATTGAAATTTTTTACAACATTAATAACCTTTCTGGTATTTAAAAATATTTAAGTGATAAATTTTGGAAGAATTTTGAATTTTTTTACTTAGATTATAAACTTAAAAATTAATAAACAAATATATAAAAAGGAAAATGATGCTCTATATTGGGATTATTATTAATATATTTTTCTGAAATTTATACAGTTAAAGTTTTATATATGTATAACAGTTTGTTGATGGCGTTTCTAATAAATTTTTACAATGGGCTTAAAAAAGATTTGTTATTAAAAGAAAGGAAATCAGATATCCTATTTTTCAAAAAATATATAATTTTGAATAAACATCTCTACTTGCATAAAAAAATACTTCTTTATGATAAATCAAAACTATATATATATATATATATATATATATATATATATATAATTTATTTATTGTTTGGCAAAAATTGAGGATATTAATTCAAAGTAGGCTTAAATTGTCTTCCTTGATCACAGCTTTACATCCGGGTCATAAGCTGCATTCACAGCCGGTGTTACTGTTGTTTGTTCCTCAGTATTGATATTGGATGAATCTGTAGTAGTATTTGTATCGAGAGAGATTTCGATATTTTTCTTCTTCTTTTCTTTCTTGTTCACAAAATGAAGTGTTCTGTTGAAAATAAAATGAAATCAAGCTCAAAATATTAAAAAATTGATCAAACCATTTTAAATTGTTTCATCAAATATGCCTATTATATTTGTCGTGGACTTCACCACATTAATTTAACTTAAATTAGGAAACCAAACTGACGTGAAGAAAAAAAGGATAAGCCAAAGACATCATTACACGTAAAATTTATATTTAACAAGATGTACAAACAAAGATGTGAAAGAAAAGCATGCATTGAGTAAAACAAGAGTTGTCTCTCTTTAACTATTATTTGTGTTTCAAAGTTCACTGAAAGAGTTTGTGAGAGTTTCTTGTAATAATTGTTCTCAGCAGATTGGCTGTGTAAGAAAAGATTATGTGAATGTATAAGGAATGTTCAGCATGTGAGTGGTGGTGTGAGTGAGAAGATTGGAAAAGTTTGTAAGAGTTCGTACGTATGTGAATGCATGAAATATTATTTAACGTCTGACCGCATGGTCGACATAATTCTTAAAGGTCACATTTTCACATGAAGAAGAGAGGAAAAAGAGAAAGAGGCAAACTCGTATTTGCTATTTATAGATAATGTAATCATATGACAGGATCACAGCACCTTGGCGGGAAACTTGACTTAGTCATGCGCTGGAAAAATATATTGTGCGTGGGTGGATTGCAATGCCCACTTGTGTGTTTATTGACCAATTAGCGAGTGAGTTTTGGGGAGACCTAAGAAAGCCTCTGGGATCCGATTCTCCCAAAAGTGCACAAAATTGACTACATGAAAATATAGCGATTATAAAATTGTCGCATAGCTGCGATTTGTAAATTGTCCATTACACAGTAGATTTATTATCCAATGAATGCTTGTGGTTGTATAATTTGAATTTGTGTAAGTATGTATATATGTTGTGATGATGATCATCATCACATATTTATTTAAATTTAATTCTAACTGAAATTAAATGTACACTACATAATAAATCATTTATATAAAATTATTTTTATCCCAAGAATAAAAATTTTCAACCCTACATTTTTATACTAAATTAATCTGATTTAATACATTAAAAACAAAAATGATTTATTTCTTTTGTAAATTATGAGAACACAATTAAAAAAATCCCACATATCTATGAGGCAGAAAAAGAACTCTGATGAAATTTTAATAATTCACAATAAATGATCATTTACTTCAGTAAATTGAGTTATATATTAAAAGAAAAAACAAATTTTAAAATATGTCTTTTTAATGTGATTCTTGGTATTTTGTGATGAATAATTCAGCTTTTGTTGACTGAGCAAAAGGTTAATTCAAATTTCAATTAACAATATTATAAGTTTCTGTTGAAGAGATAAAAAGAGTAAAAAAGAGTAAAAAAGAAAAGAGCAGATAAAAATGAATACATTTGGTATTATGTATGATTTTATTTATCGATGTCATATTATTGGTAGTGGTATATTTTAGATGACTTTTATACACATATTGATTGTGAAGAAGGATTGAAATAATTATTAAACAAAACGTTAATGATTTTACAATCCTTTTATTAATGTTGATTTGAACAAAACTTGAACCTGAAGATTAGGTATTATTGCGAAAACTGATAAAAGATGTAGCATGATTACACATTACTGAAATATATTGGCTTAGATTAACTGAATAAAGCTTTTCATATTTTTGATAAGTATGCTTCTAAAAATAGTAAATGAGACTAAGATCTTTTTAGAGTTTTGTTTGTTTTTATTTTGGGCACATCTATATTGCAAAAATGAGTAATGTCTCTACAAACATGAGATGTTGGAAAATGGCTGGTATATATATATATATATATATATATATATATATATACACAAATGTAAAAGAATGAAGTGTAAGATAAAATTTCAGCTTTCAAAACATTAATTTAAAACAGGGCTCAATACAAAAGTAGAGCTGTAAATATTTATTTCTTATGCAGTGTCACATTAGAACATGCACATGTGCATGTTCTAATGTGACACTGCATAATAAATAAATATATATATATATATATATGATAAAGAACAAGTGGGAATATTTATCAATCTAACATGTTTCACTTTTATAAAAACTTCATCAGAGAATGACATGAAGAAAAAGAAGACAGAAAGTCTGATATTTTTATTTTTGTGTTGTTTGATTTTCATTGCTTAATCAGGTTTCACATGCATTCGACTTGTTAAACAAACATCATTATAACTTATGGTGTTCTGAATTCAAGTAGAGATGACATGTCCATTCAAAGATCCAAGAATTCTGTCCAATTCTGATCCATATTTGATCTATATTTAATCCCACTTCATGTGTGTGTGTGTGTGTGTGTCTGTGCGTCCGTGTGTGTGTCTGTGTGTGTTTGTATTTACTTTGTTTTGAGAGCCTGCTTATAATGCTGATGCTTGAAGACTTGGAACAGAAGCAGAGAGAGAGAAAAACATTTGTGGAAATCACACGTACAATAAAGTTAAGATGGTGATCAACCACCATCTTAGCTTTATTTTTTTAGGATTGATTGGGATTATTTGTTTTTTTATTTATAAAATTTCTTTATCTAGGTTCTGACAAACTTTCCTCTATGGTACCTAGACTTTATGAATTTAAGTGCAGTACTAGATTGGTGGCAAGGTCTCATTATATTACAGTTGAAGTGGCTAGATGTAAAAAGTACTATGCTAACAGTTTCCTCTATTGTACTTTTCACTTGTGGCACTCTCTTTCAGCTTCTAGCTTTCCAGTCAGCTTTGATCTTAAAAAAATTAACTTTTGTCTTCTTAATTCTTGTTCTTTTATTTTCTCTTCTTAATAATATTTTTCTTTTCTCTAACACTTAGTAACCCTTTGTGTCTTAGTGGCTTTATTGCCTTGATTGGGGTGAAATGATTAAAAAAAAAGAAGACATTATTATAAAATTGTGCTTTGCCCAGGGATAGCAGGAATAGTCTCTAGACCTCATCCTCAATCTCTGATCCATGCCTATACTAATACATATCACAACATATCCAGAACATTTTCTCTCCTATAATAAATTCTAACTTTGCAAGTCAAGAAAATGTATTTAATATAGCATCAAAAGCTGATTTTTTAGCATCATAAATAATTATTATGTTGAGAAAATGTCTTGTTTTCTTCACTTATTGATGAATTATTTCTTTTCTATGTTTCTGTATATGTACATGAAAATCAACTTGAACTACATAGTCAGCATCAGTCTTAGTCTTCAAATTTAAGCATGTTTTATAAACTTATTTTCATCCTAAATATTGACATTTGTTCATTCTCATCATCAGAGTATTCTAATTTCATGAAACCTCATAACTGTTTCTCTCCACATCATCAGCACTTTATTCTACTCTGGTTTTCTTTCACCTCCAACCAACACTTGCAAAGCCAAACAGTGATAGAGAATAGATGGCAGGAGCAGGTTTTGGTAAAACTGGAAGCTTCTAGTCCTGAATCTGCATGTCACCATCATCATAAAGGAAGCAATCAGCAAAGAAGAAATTAAATTCTTGGATATGAGAAAAAAACACCACTGATGATAACGAAATATAAGAATCCAAGATTTTTGTCTAAAGCTATACAAACAACATTTTATCAACATTTGAACCTTGATACTTTTAATCTTTTTAAAGGATATTATCCTTTATTTAAAAAAAGAAGAAGTTGATAAAAAATTTAACTTACAAGAGAAGTGAAGCTGGGATAAGACAACTAATGGCGACTACAATGAATACAAATCCCTTCATCCAGAAAAGTGTATGGGCATAGATTGTGTTCAACATAACTGAACTGGTCATACCACATAAAGCTTCCACTGTGCCCAGACCAGCAAAAACAGAACCTTGAAAATAAAAAATAAATAATATATAACATTGTTATTTCTATTATAATTCATTTCTTTATAATTCATTTGTAATTATTTATGTAGTTCTACTTCTTCTTGTATAATCACAACAATGAAACATTTATTAAGCATCAAACTCATTAACAATGAATTTCCAGCTTATTTTCTTCACATTATTCAATTGAAGGCACTCTTGTGATATTATTATAAAACTTTATTTCCAGTGAGTTTGCAATATATACAGGTGTATCAAAAAAACTTTTACAAATTTTGGAGGGAAGGTTCCTGACACCAAAACTAAGTAAAATGTTTATATAAGCATATATCCATAATGCCATCATTATACCTCAACACAGCAACTCATAACAAATGTTCAAAATGTCTTCCACTTGCTTCTGCACACACATGCACTCATCAGATCATTGACTGGCAGACCCTTTCAAATACTCCCAGATGGTGTCAAATAGTTTTGCAGGCCGTTATGACAGGTTGATGAAATGTCTCTGTATTATTAGTGTCTGTTGCATAAACCAATTGTTTTTTGTGTCCCCACAGATAAAAAACCCAAGGATTGAGGTCAGGCCAATGTGCAGGCCTTGTAACCAGTCCTCCCCTATCTATTCATCTTTCATGGTGGATGTCAGCCAGTGTATTGTAAACAATGTGACTAAAATGTGCTAAAGCCCCATCTTGCATGAACTACATGCATCTTTATAATAGCAGAGGTACATCCTCTAGCAGGTCTGGAAACGTGTTCAAAATAAAGTCCCTGTAGACAACTCCTGTAAGATGTGCTGGAGGAACATATGGACCTACCAGACAGTCACCTACAATTCCAGCTCACACATTAATTGTAAACTGATGCTGATGTCTAGCCTGGATTGTACCAACAAGAAGACTGAAGTGACAAACAATAGATCAGTAGTTTGTGCAATAAACCATTGGCAAAAGTTCTCCCATGATGAGTGATCAGAGGGTAAAAGACCCTGCACATGTTGCAAATGATATGGATACAGGAGCTGCTCTTGAAGTACTCTCCATGAGGTACTACGAGATGTACAACATGTTAGGGCCCCTTGATGTGTGTGGATACCTATATTGTCTCCGACAGCCTGTAGAATATGTTCTTTATGGTCAGGTGTATGAGCAGATCATGGTCTTCTTAAATCCATAGTTTGTGGTGATATGGCTCCTGTCTTAGCAACACAATGCAAAGGTTGGATGACTTGGCTGTCTTCAGTCTGGAAATGCAATCTGATACAGCCATGCAGCCTCACATTCATTACCATTCACACAGCCATATGTAAAAATCATGTCTGCTTGCTCACAATATGAATATCCTGCCATTTTTAAACAGAAAACCTCTTAGTTAATGCTCTACTACACATGTTAAACATTGATAACAGACTAGCCACAAATGTACACAAATAACAAATGTAACCTAGTCTACATGACAACACAGCATCATCTACCATAAAGTTTCTTTAAATTTAATAACTCAAAAGTGAAGGATTTGCAGACATGTTTATATGGACTTTTGTCTTTGTTTTGGTATAATTTAACATAGTACAATAGTAAATCCTTCCCATTTATTTTAATATTAAATTGTTTGCAAATACTCTTCTATTGTAAAATCTTCCGCTATGTATTTCTTTAATCATATTATTTATACTCACTAAGTGGCAAATTATATGCAAATAATCTTTATTGAAAAAATTATAAACAATGCATTTCTATAGAAAATCTATACACTTAAATCATTTGTAATGCATTAAATTATTTATAATAGTTATAAAGTAAATTCATATGCAAGATCTATTGTAAAATATTTGTTGCATTTCTAATGATTGTATTCTGCAATATATTTCTATGAAATAACTTGTAATGCATTTCTATAATAAATCTTCAGCAATGATCTTTCATAATTGTTGTGATGTCCTTCGTCTAAAGAGTCTATGATGGACTCTTCTGCCTACTATAAGATTAGTAGTAGTAGGAGGAAGATGTTATGACCAAGTAAATGGTTAAAGAAATAACAAAACAAGTGTTACAGATATATCATATATTAAACAGTAAGTACAACAGAAGAGTATTACACGACTAGTGAGTGTGTGTCAGTTGATCCACCATTCAATCTATTCGACTGTTCCCCTAAGGCCTTCTCTCCTACTAATCGTATAGTAGGTGGAAGAGTCCAACATAGACTCTTTAGAGGGAGGACACCACAACAATAATAGAATACTTTACAATGCATTTCAGTAGATAATAATTTGCAATGTTTTCTAATATAAATCATTTACAATGTATTCTTATAGCAAGTTATCTGTGGAAATGATTTGATAAGACAGTTTATTTATTACCTGCATCTACATCAACATCCATATATTGATCTCATATGGTAAATGTGTTAAATATACTAATCATTATTTTAAGCATTGTAATTATGTAAATTTTGACTTGAGAACAAACATGAAGAGCATTCTTTCAAGATAAGAAAGATTAAGGAAAAACTATATGCAATTGGTTAAGTTTTGTTTCTTATTTCAAAAAGTTTTTGAATATTAAGGTAGTTTGTACTTCAAAATACATACAAATGTAAGCTGGTTAAACTTTTGATGCCAATAGCAACAATTGATTCTCCATAAACAATTAAAAACAAATTTTGATTATATGCAAAAAAGGAATATTTTTCATATGCTAACAATTTAAAAAAATTTTAAATCACTCATTCAGTAGTCAGGTTTAAGATATAAAGGAATCTGTGAGCAGTAAAAGAACTTCTGACAAAAGAGTTAGTGTTCTGTGTGAGTTTTTGGAAAAAGAGACAAAAGAAAATATTTACCTTGTTCTGATGGATCAGTGAGGTGGGACACAATTGTACGGATCATGGCAAAAGATAACAGACCAGGAGAACCAATAATTCCAGCTGCAAGAAAAAGTGGAAAACAGATTTCAGTCAAAAGTCATCTTTCTTTGGATTGACTATTAATATGGATGATTTTGTATACTGTCATGTATTTACATTGCAACCATAAAAATATTAAAGATATATATTTTTATATACAAATGACACTGGTAGATAAAGCAGGTTTTCAGCTACAAAACACTATTTTTCAACATATAGTCTCCCTGGATGTGCGTTGTGGCGTAATGGTTATCGGTTCAGAGTGAGAACTTGGAGAGCTGAGTTCAAATTTCAGTTGAGTTCATTAGATTCACTTACACACAAATACACTTGGGAAAGGTATGAATCCATCTCTTCTCTCCCCAGCTATGGGTTGAATAGCAGGACAGACTGGATTCTTTAGACTTGGTTGGCAGCCAGTCTACTGCAGAAAGAAATGGCAACCTACTGCAAGAAAAAATTTGCCTTGTCAGTCATGTATCAAAAGATACATGGTCACTCAAGCATGTATCACGTATGGCACTTAACTGACTGACTATTAGCTATTCATTTTCCCCAGTGATGAACAAGACCCTCCATTTCATGCTTGTAAAAATCTGCACTAACAACATTGTTATCTGAAAAATGTTGTTTGTGTAGTTCATTTTTCATTAACCTGAACAGATAAAAGTTGAAAATGGAGAAATATAGACAAAATGGTGGGTGCTATAGGCAGTGGTAGACTGGGTTTAAAAATATTGGTTGCTCGGAGACAAAGGGAGCCGACTCACAACTACAACACTGATTTAATTTTCATAAAGAATAAATAAAATTTTCAAAAACTACATATGGATAAAAGAGTACAATTAAACTTTTTGTGGAAAAAAAGTGTATTTCTTAGTAATTACATATTACTGGGAGTAGATACCAAATGTAAATGCAGAATGTTATGACTGAATTTTTTATTTGTTTTTTAATTTTAATTGGTTGATATTTTTAAATAATTTACTGCACAATTTACAAATTAACAGACAGTTCAAAAGCACAATAAAGCATTGCATGCAATCCACTATATAAATGAAAAAAAACAACCGTATAAAATAGCTACAGATGATCACATTCGGACCTACAATTATTTCCACTCAATAGCTTCTAGAACAATTTGAAATATAGCTGTTATTGCCCACCATTAGAATAATATAATAGACCTTACTACTCATAATGCACCATTAACCAGCATATATAAATAGTCAAGCCTAAACACAACACACATAGCTTGAATGTAGAGTTTGTAAATCTCAACAAAAAATGTTAGCAATAACTTAAACAATACTAAATACTGTGAGGATTTCAATATGTGTCAGCATGTTGCAAAAAATTCTAGCATCTGATAAAAATAGAGTTTCAAGGTATTTATAGGTAAAAGTATCCAGAATCAGTTATAGAGTGTATGTAAATATAAAAGTGGACACTGAGGTCAAAACTAAGCAGGTCTGAAAATTGTGTCACAGAAACAGGATGTCACCACTTGGTGTTGACCTCAGTGTCCACTTATATAAATATATAAAAGTATATTTAGGCATCAAGTATTCATCCAAACATGTTTGATTAAAAAGAACCAACTTTTGTCAACATCCTGGTATCCTTGTCATTCCAAATAACCGTGACACATGACGTCAGTGTAGTCAATTTCAAACTTCTAGCTTTCTAAAGAATACCAGGATGTATACAAAGGAATTCTAATTAACACACAGACACCACCATTGGTTCTTAATAATGACTGAGGTGGTCAAAAGTATTTGAACAAAATAATAACACAATATGAACTCCAGAGAGTTTGCCCACAATTTTGAACACCTTATTCAACACCTTAAAATTGGAAAAATATAATAAAAAAATATAACAGACATTGTTGGTTCTTTTAAATCAAACATGTCTCATTAAATAATATAGACATATTGTGTCTACTTTTTTTTTAATGCTGATCCTTTCCAGTTGTCTAATCAGTTTCTTGGTGTTAAGATGGGATTCATCAAGGAAGTAGTTATTTTTAACTCAAGTACTTTTGACTTTTTCTAAGATCATCTTCAGGGATAAATTACAATGACAAACATGTTATTGTAAATGCAATAAAATCTGCATTCCGTTGTCATAGTGATTTTTAAAAACATGTGAATGCATTCTGTTATAATTATTTTAGAATTTTAAATTTCATCCTTTGTAGTTATGGAATTTTTTACGAAACAAGCGTTTCAATATAAGGGAGATGACTGGAAATTGGTAGAAATGTAAAATGGCATCAGTATATAGCATGTTTTTCATCCTTTCTTTTTATGTGCCATGTCCTTTCAGGAGGTAGGCGATCATGGCTCTCCACCTTCCCTCTATCCCTTGCAGCTCTCAACAAGTTCCTTCCATCTGCTTCCTCTCCCAGACCACATTCTGTCATCCACCTGCCCAAGTTCACCAGGTTCATTACCTATGCCAATTTGTTAAAACATGAAACATTTACATATGGTCCAGTAAATCTTTTTTCACTTATGTGGAAGTCTTACATTAAAGCGTCTAACATAACTAAATAGATGCAAATTATTTTCAACGCTTTATTTGGCTATTTTAATACAGTGTAAGAGAGTTGCCGGGACCGGAGAAGAAGTCTCTTATATCCGGGTGTCTCTTATATCCGGGTTACACTGTATATTGGTTCTCTCTCTCAATCTCTCTCAATCAATGTCTAATATTGTTTATTCCCAGGGTTTTATTGACTGATTGTACTTAATGACCCTTTAACTTCTTCTGGGCCAATTTTTGATTTGATGTTTATCAACTTCATATCTAATCATTCAACAAAGAAATTTCCAGCACAAAATTTCACAAATCACTTCAGTTGTTTGTTCATTTATGGCATTTTTTTCATAAACTACACAGAGTTTGTTTTTTTCACTTGAGTTGAATTTTTACCTTTCTTAAAATAAAAAGGAACAATATGCCAAAACTGTTGCTTGTTTTCATCTATCTTCAATGATAGACTAAATAAACAATAATTTTGATTATTTTCTTTAAAAAAGGAATGCTGATATGATAGTTATCACAATAAAATCAAAAGTAATCTTTCTGAATTAAGTTAATAATAATGAAACTCTCCTCATGCTATCCAATGACAAAACAATTAACTTTTTTGGCAAACATAATATATGAATAAATATATTTTTGCCTTCATTTTTATGGAAAATAATTTCTGATTTTTTCTTTTCTTTTTATCAATTTGCTGCATTCAGTCACTCAAACTGAGAGCAGTACATGTTTGAATCAATCATTTGGTTGTCGAAAACAAGCTCATTAATAAAGGACTTCCTTTTAGCCTTACCATAAAACTGATTTAATTGAAAAATATAAAAACTGCCTGATCTTCTTTTTGCTGCAAAATAAACATAACTCTGTTGAGAGGGTATTAAAAAATTATAATTAATGTTCATTATTCTGTCATGATTTGCTAACCTTAATTTTTTTGTAAGATGCATTTGATACTTGTGTCTGCTCATGTGACAATGCAAAGTACTAAATCTGTTTTATTGAACTGTTAGTTTTTATATATAAACCTAGATAAAATAAGAAAATTAGATATTCTTTCAGTAAATGTATGACTTTTTTATGTTTGATAATTTTAACATATTCTCTGTTAATTTTCCCTGCAAATATCAAATATCACTTGAAACCTTTGAAAAATAAATATAAATAAATCTTTGATTCCTGACAGTTTTTGGCCACATGTCATCTAAAGTCCTGCTCCAGATCCATTGCTTCTTTAGTCAGTCTTCTTACTTAAACTGTGTTTAACACAAAAGAAATATCATATATGCTCGACTATAGTGTGAGTTTTTATGATCCATTTTTGCAAAAAACTATTTTTAAAACTACAGATCTTAATAGAATAACAATATTTTTTAAAATCAAAACTCTGTGTGTGTGTGTGTGTGTGTATGTGTGTGTGTGTGTGTGGATCTGCTGTTGGAAAGTATACCTTATTGATAGAATCAACATCAAAACAAAAGAATTCATTTGAAACAAAAGAGTCTGATAATAATAATAAATATCTGCTGGTTAAATATAAAATTTATTGAAAGATAAATGATATTGCTATTGTATATCATTTATGATAAATCCTTTCAAAGATATTACATTCTTACAGTGTCTAAATGACTTGAAAATGAAATCGGCCATGTAACTTTGTCATTCACTTGATTTTATAGTGATTTTCCAAGCATAGCTTAGATGTGGCACAAGGCTGAAAGTATGGGGACCCAGTGAGGATCGAATTCACTACTCAGTCATAATTGTTCTAGCAAGACAAGCTTGTTAACCATTACACCGCTTTGATTTTATATACCCCACTGCAAGATGTTTTCATAATATGTTATCTCCTAAATTAAACAGATTTTGACAAGTATTTATTACAAGATTTATTTCACTGAAAATTTTCAAATGTTTTTCTTCTATATGACATGTTTCTCCAGGATATTGACGATCATGGCTCTCCACAATTTCCTGTCCTTAGATCTTAATAACTATTGTCTTTTTTCCATCTCTTCCAAACTCTGCTCTGCCATCTATTCACTAACAATGTAGGTTGTGCATTACTTTCCTCTGGATCTCTTACCTTCAATCTATCTTGTGAGTATCAAAATTTCCAAGCCTTCTTTCTTCATTATATGCTCCAGAAACTTCAACTATCTCTTTCTGAAGTCAAGTATAAATTTCCTTTTTGTTTCTATTTTCTTTAAAACTTTGTCATTGCTCACATGTTCAGTCCATGGTATTCTCAGCATCCTTCTGTAGAACTACATTTCTGTTACTTTAAGTCTTTTCTTCATCTGTGAGGAAATTGTCCAGCATTCACTGCCATATAGGACTGATACTACATAACAGTTCAGTACTCTTTTCTTTGTTTCTAAGAATATTTTTCCGTTTCTCAATACTTTGCTTAGCTTTAGGAAGGCATCTTTTGCTATCCCAATGCGTCTTCAGATTTCCATTCTCTGTTAATATGCTTCCCAAATATCTAAATTGTTGCACCTGTTTGATTTCGGTATCTCCAATCTGTAATTTGCATGTTGGGCTGTTTCTTTTGGTTGATTGGTTGATTTTGTTTAGCAACATATTGACCTCTATGGGTTATATAATGCTAAAATCTAAATATTTCGGAACAATTTTATGGCTTCAACTAAATATATTTTGAAAGCAATTGTATGCCTTCAACTACAGATAAAATATATTGTTGAACTTTTTTTTTATATATATAAAAATATATGCTGGTTTTTTACTATAAGAATGTTTTTTTATACATTCATAGTGTTTGGTTTCACTATTTGCCCATAGCTGTGACCCTAACAGGTGCTACCACCCCAGGTCAAGGTTGACTTGGGAACAATAGTAATTAAGAAGTGGTTCCAGTCTCTTTCAATCTCATGATTGGAGGCCTTGATGCATGATGTAGTTTATCATCGTTATTCCTTTTACTAACAATCATGCATTTGAGACTGCAAACACAGTAGGAAACCATTTTTTTAATTTTAATTGAAAATATTAGAAAATTTTACATGCATCTATTAATATGTTTGTTTAAATGTTGAATATTAACAAAACATTTTTGATTCAGGTTTTATTTTGAGAAATGTTGGCAGATAAATCTTTATAAATTTAAATTGAAAACTAATAATCTCTTCCATAATATAGAATACAATGTGATTTTATGTATTTGAGTCATGCTCCTAACTTCCTCTGGTTCATATAATGTGACAGTCCTTACAGCAAACATGTATAAATGTGCCCCCAATAAGACAGAGTTTCAAAAAGATGTTTTTCCCATGGTATTGCTTTTTGAACTACCTTCACTCTTTCACAACATTTATTGTTTTAAAAATAATGATTAAAATTGAAATAAAACCTAAACATATGAAAGTGAATTTATACATTTTCTTTGTTCTTAAGAATTGACAAGAAAAATAATAAGCAGTATTTATTTATTATTATTTATTTACACTATTTATTTATTGTATTGTTATTGTCATGGTTAATAGCCAATTTATTTAAACTTTATAAAATAGTAAATAAGAAGGATTTCCTATTAGTTGGTTCACATATTTTAATAATTTTGTAAATGTTTATAAATTTATGAATAAAAATTGTTTTCACATTTATTTCTTTATAAATTGGTAAATCATAAATATTGTATTGCATTAGTTCTAACTGTATTAGTTTTTAGAATGTTGTAAATATAAAATTATTCTTGTAAATAAAAGATCTAATAAATAAATAAATAGTGTTTATTATTTTGTTGTAAATTCTCAAGAACAAAGAAAATGTATAAGTTCACTTTTATCATATGTTTAGGTTTTATTCCAATTCTAATCATCACTTTTTAAAACAACAAACATTACCAATGAGTGAAAGTAGTTAAATAAGTGATGTCATAGGGAAAAAAACATCCTTTTAACACTATATCTTATTGCAGGCATGTTTGCCATCCTTACTTATGGATGTTAAGTTACCATAACAGTAAAATCAGTAAATGATAATAGACTGTATTTTTTTTATTTCTTCCCTTTCATGTTAACTTTCTTTGGGGATTTTTACTTTTAATGATTTAAATAGCAGAATTATTTTAGAATCTAAAATAACATGCAACAATAGAGTTAATTATATGGATAAAAAACAATTAACAATATGCTGAGTAGGTCAAAATGTTGAGGACAAATTATTTTGACACTGCTTCTGCATGAAGGAAATTGACAGTTTCCAGAGAGTAACAAACAATGTTTTCTTTCAATTTTTAAAAATTTTGTTTTCTTTTACCCATCCTGTAGAGGAATAGAAAAAGGTATAGTCTTTCAAATTATCTGTCTGCTAGCAATTTTATAAGGAAACTGCTTTGCTTAACAACATAAAACTTTCAGATATAATTAAACTATTCTATCTATTTTTCTGATCAAATCTATAGACATTATCAACCTGTATAACAACCTGTGTCTCAAAAAAAAAAACAGGAATATTTTTCTCAAGCTTTAAATGAAAAATTACAAAAATTTATTTTTCCATTAAGTATGGCTTTGAAATTACAATTTTCTCAACAAAAAATATACATCTGTTGATGCAAAAAAAGATCATGTTATATTTACAATTCTCACTCCCAAGAAAAAATAGAAAAAGAAAAACACACTTTTGAGGTAATGTTATTTTTAGTGGATACCCATATCTGAAATAAATTCCCCCTTTCTTATTTTAGACAGGTTGGTCTGCACACTAGAGAAAATTTAATAAAGAAAATGTGCTCTCCGGCAGAACCTAGCTGTGACACTCTCCATGGCTGAGAAAGTGTAAAGCACACCAACTCAAATGGTGGTTTCTCCTACAAAGTGGGATGCATGCTTGTACCCTACCAGAGAGCACATTTTCTTTATTAAGCTGTTTTGAGTGTACAGGCCAATAGATGTAATACCCTCTGTTTAAAAAATAATAATAATAAACAATGTGTGTATTTCAATTGTAGGTATCCACTAAAAGTAATGTTTGAAGTAATAAAAATGTCTGATTAAAAATAAATCCATTAATTCTTATTCATAATTTGTGAAGTTAATTTAGTTAATTTGTCATTCTTGTACTTCAGTAAGATGCTTCTAAAAAAGTACCATGTTCTATGCTAGCACAATTCTTAAAAATTACAATGCAAGACTTTGCTAAATAGGCAAGATATATCGTGCCAACTGACTGCTTTTGCAAACAAAAAATCCATTTTCTTGTCTGTCTGAGAGAAAATAGGTAAAAACAGATTTGAAAAAGAAGCCTTAAGAGGCCCTTAGCTAACAGAATTTTGGGACCTCTTAATTATGTATCCTCTCCCCAGTGTCTATAAAACAAGATATATTTTAGAATGGTTTTTGGTGTAAAATATGAGACATTTCAACTAAAATTTTTAATGATTTTGAAACTCATCCAGTTTATTTCATTGGCAACTTCATGATAACCAAACTTTACATCCTAAAGAAAAGTATCTAAAATGAAGGACCTGTATTAGACTGAAATTCTAGGATTCAAATTCACTAGCATATCATCCTAAAAGCACTGCAGCTAGGAAGGACAAATACTCTAAATTGTTTCAAATTAGTTCAGTGGACCCCATTAAATCTGAAAATAAACAAATTTCCTCTGTTCTTATATATTTATTCTTTTTTTAGTTTTATCCAGGGTCCAAGTCTGCATACTAGCTCATATGTAAATCTGGCACTGGTCCTAGGGAGGCCAAATTCACCAGATAACTGACAATGAAAAGACAAGTTTTTAGCAAATTCTCACTCAACTAGGCAATGGAATTAAAACAGTCATGCATCAAGTGGACAGTAGTTTGAGGAATGTCTGAATAGGTTTTTTGTGTTAATCTGGTTGTTCCAAAAACCTCTTATGGTGTTTTAAAAATGTCATTGTGTCTTTTGTCCATTCTTATAAAGATGGGTTTTTCCCAGTGAACTTTAATGATGAAAGTAGATTTTAGTTGATGAGTGATGCTTAAAGTTGTCATATAAGATCTAGTGAAAAGTATCATCCTAACTGTATATCTTTATCTATCAATGGTGAAAGATGGGGTACTTTCTCATCAAAGGGAGATTCACATCTAATTAAAGAGAAAGAAACTTAAATGTTGCAAAACACCAGGTAAATCTGTATTATAGATTGCTTCATTCAATCAAGGCACTCTATCCTGATGGGGAAATGTTGCCTTCCAGCAAGAAAATGATCCGCTAAAACCTGGCTGCAAAAAGATGGCTTTGAAATCACTTGATCTAGCCAATCACTTGATATGAATCCAACTAAAAAAAAAATTGGAGTTTTATCCAATCAAAATTAACAAGTAGAAAGTTTTCATACAAAGACCTCAAAGAGATTCTCTAGCTGTTTTGCAGGTGATTGATTTAATATTTACAAGAACTGAATAACTGGATGTTAATAAAAGTGTTTATATGAGAGGGAGTGCTGAAAGTTCTTGGCCAAAAATATTTGGACATTGAATTCCTGATTTGGAGAAGTAATTTTGAACGAGAACGTTTCAGTACCCCCTTGTATTAAATCTTAATTTTTTATGTGTTATTCTTATAGACCAAAAAATGATATTTACATGGCTCACTTTTTGTATGGCCCATATACAGTCCTGTTGTATCCATTGCAAGTGAGCAACAAACATCCCCAGAAGCCTCTGACTAATAGCTAGATATAAAATTTAATCTTTTAGAAGTGTTTGTATGGTAAAAAAATAAAGCTGTATGTCCCATTTCTTAACATGAGGAGATATACAGCAGTTAAATCATATAATAATTGGATTTAGACCATTTACTAACTTCTTCACTGTCATGGAGTTGACTTGTTTCAAATTCATTTAATATTTGTTTCTGTTTTTTGTAAGGAAATGTTATAAAAGATTTTTTCTGTTTTTTACAATTCCTAACTGCTGACTGTTTTATCCCTTACTATAAAATTCTCTGTCACCTGTCTTGGCTGTCATTGTTGTTGGGATCACTTGACCTTTTATTATTCACCTAGGGGTGAGGCACATTTCTTTGTGCACAGCTACAAAATCACAGCCTTTTAAATACATTGCAAATAACATAAACTTAGACAATGTTTTAATGCTTTTTTTCCATCTTTTGCCTGAGACATTTGATTAAGTTATTTGCTCTTTTTTCTCAAATATTTACTTGATTCCAATTTTACAAAAGACCTACATTAATACAGGTTTACCCTTTTATCTGAAATAGCGTAATGCATAGAAGCAATAACAATAAATTTATATGGGAAAATATTTTGAGTGTTTCCAGACACAAAAATAACTTTCTTCTCTATCGGCTTTCCTCACTGTCAAAGGTCAAGGTTTATCATTTGTAGTGGCTGATGTGATAGTATACTTGATTGCTTAGCCACATGTTTTTCTATTACCTAGTTCTATTAATACATGTTGCAAACATGAGTTAAAACTATGTGCTCTTTCAAAATTGAAGTCATAAATTTCTGTAATCTATCAGAGAACCTTTTTTTGCCTTTCATCAGTATGGCTGATGCTAACCTGCAGAAGAGTAATTCATTTCTTCTCCTTGGGCTAACGTTTTTCACTGATATGAAGTGGAACAATTATATGAAATCTATTGCTAGGCCTGCAGCTAGGAAAGTTGGTTCACTGTGTCATGCTAGACAATTTCTCTCACTAGAATCTATCTTACACTTTTTTAAGTCTATCATTCATCCATTCATTGAATATTACTACATTTGGCCTGGTGCTTCTGCTATGCACCTAGATATTCTTGACAAAATCCAAAGAAGAATCTATAATGTTATCAGTCCTGCCCTGGCATCCCAGCTTCAGTCACTTTCCCACCAGTGTAACATAGTTTTTCTGTGCCTTTTCTATAAATAATTTCATGGTCATTGTTTTGATGATCCTCTTTGGTATCTTGACTTTACAAATTTAAGTGCAGTACTAGATTGGCATCTAGGGCTTATCATTTTGTTGAAATTGCTAGATGGTACCATGAATTCTATGCTAACAGTTTCTTCTCTCACACTTCTCACTTGTGGAACTCTCTTCTAACCTTTTGCTTTCCAGTCAACTTTGATCTTCAAAAATTTAAATGCAATGTCAATCATCATCATCTGAATGAATCCTGTTCTTTTATCGTTCTCTTTCATTAATATTTTTTTCCTTATGCTCTTATTTACTTACAGTAACCCCTTGCATCACCTTGCTTAAGATGAAATTATTAAAAAAAATAGCAAAAATCTCTTGGAAGGCTAGAAGATTTTTCCTATATAAAATAATTGTAACTGCTTCTTTATACCATTTTGGTTTACAAAAGGTTTCCTAGAAAGGATATACTTTTGGAGAGACAGTAGAAAGTAGTAGTTCTATTTAATGCTTAAATGAAAGATCATATCTAAAAGTAAACCTGTCGATAACAGATTTTTTTTTAAAGTGGTTATTTCCTTGGTAGTTGTTGAGTTTGTAAAAACTTGTAAAATCATAAGAAATGAAATTTGGCCATTTATTCTTATATACTTGAAAGCACAAAGAATCTATAATTATACAATCATAATCAATGTCGAAAGTAAAACAGATATCCACTAACATATGACATATTTCATTATTTATAGAATGCAAACATTAAAATAATAAAAGGTGTTCCAATAAATTGGACCAATTTTAAATGTGAATTAAGTTTAAACATCTAATGATTTTTTCTTTTTCTTTCAGATTTAACAACTTAAGTTCTGGCAATTTCAACCATGAAAAGATTAACACTCAAACAACATGTTAAAGTTAATGAAGCCTACTATGAAAATAAACGTTCAAACACAAATGCAATGAGAAGTTCCCAAGCTGCATCATTTCTCGAAACAGCAAATCCACCATGATCATGTGACTTGACACCTTTAGATTTATTCCTTTGGGGTCATCTCAAAAGTAAGGTCTATGCCAACAAGCCAATGACAATTCAACAGCTGAAGGACAAGATAATAAGGCATATTGGTGAGATCAAGGAACAACTATGCAGAGACGTCATCAAAAAGTTTGACCATCAGGTGGAGGTGTGCTGCCGAAGCCTTGGCAGACATTTGATCAATATTATTTTCCACACATAATTGCCATGACTTAAATAATATGATCCAATAGAGAAATAAATTAATTTTCACCAATAACACTGATTTATTTACTGCTGACTTTGATCCATCTTAATAAAACACCCTTTATATGTAGTAACATTTATGTCATAGTTGTTGTTATTATTCAGTACTAAGTAAGGAAAGTTATTTAGAAAAGAAAAGGCCAGTTTAGTGAAGGCCATTATTGCCTTTCAGACTTGTTAAGATTAAAAAAAGGATTTTTTTTCAGTTGCTTAGCTTTAAAAAATAAAGAGTAGAATTTGTAATTATGTAGATTAAGTAGCATAAAAAAAACTATAGATCACCTATCACTCTTTTAGCATCCATCTTTATTTTCAGATGGAAACACATCAAATTCAATAGCTAATTATGAAATTTTTTACAGAAAATTCCCTGTAAATCAGTAAAAGTTCAATAAGAGAATTAAAAGAAATATGAAATGAAAAGCAAATTAAATTTTAATAAAGTGAAATAAAAAAAGGAAATACACTGATGATTACTTCTTCCAAAATGGAATTTGTTGCTTTGTTTGCTTAGCGGCATATCAACTCCTTATGGGTCATTTAATGCCAAAATTTCATCTTGGGAGCATTAATAATTTCATTTACAAAAATATATTGCTGGTATTTTTTTTTTACAAAAATATATTGCTGTTAATTTTTTACTATGAAAAAGTATTGCTGATATTTTTACTATAAAAATGTATTTTTATACTTTCATAATGTTTTGATGACAGTTTGGAGGTTAAAAATTTGCCCATAGCTGGGACCCTAACAGGTGCTACCCCACTGGGTCAGGGTGGACCTGGGAACAATAGCAATTAAAAGATGGTTCCATACTCCTCAAAGCATCCTGATCAGAGACCCTGCTGCCAGATGTAGTTTATTGTCATACCTAAGACAGCAAAATGGAATCTAAGGATAACTTGGAAGAAGCTTCTTTCAATTTGGAATATAAAACTTCTATGTACCATGTCTCTCCAGGACATGGGTGATCATGGCTCTCTACAATTTCCTGTGCTTTGTAACTCTTAATAAATTTTGTCTTTTTGTTATCTATCCTAAACCCTGTTCTGCCATCCATTTACGCAAGATCACTAGGTAGGTTATGTATTGTTTTCCTCTCTCCCTCTTCCCTGCATTCAGTCCTGTAAGTATCAAAGTTTCCTCGTTTTTCATTATATGCCCTAAAAATTTCAACTCTCTCTTTCTAATGTTAAGTAGTTTCCTTTTTTCCATTTTCTCTAAAACTTTGTTATTGCTCACAGGTTCAGTTCATGGTATTCTCAGCATCCTTCTGTAGAACCACATTTCTGCTACTCTTCTTCATCAGTGAGGAGATCATCCAACATTCATTGCAATATAGGAGTATTGATATTATGGAACAGTTCAGTAATCTTTTCTTTGTTTCTATGAAATTTTCCCATTTCTAAACACTTTGCTTAGCTTTAGGAAGGCATTTTATTCTATTCCAGTGTACCTTCAGATTTCAGTGTCACACTTTCCATCCTCTATTAAAACATTTTTTAAATATTTAAATTGTTGTACTTGGTTGACTTTAATATCTTAATATATTAATATATAATTGGCATGTTGAGCTGTTTCTTTTACTGACAACTATGCATTCTTCTTTCAATTGACATTTAGTCCTTTCTTCTTGTTTCTTTCAATACCTTTTGCAGGAGTTCTTGTAGTTTCCTTTCTATATCTGCTATCAACACTGTGTCATCTGCATATTTTCATGTTGTTAAGATTGTGACTACCAATAATGAATCCTAGTAGGATTTTAATTCTCTTAGAATCTTATTGTATAGGTTGAATAAGTCCAATGAGATGACACATCTTTGTCTTTCTATCTTTTTTACTGAATTCATTTTCTATCCATATGCAGGCGGTTTGCTGCCAGTATAGGTTCTGGATTCTTCTAATATCCTTCCTAAATATGTCAAGGTTACCTATCAGTTTCAACACTTCTTTGCGATGTATTTCATCAAATGCTTTTGCATAATCCATAAAACATTTTGCATTTTTTTGCTCTTACTGTCATTCAGAGCATAAATATTGCATTTTTTGTTCTAGTTTCTTTAATGAAACCATTGTCCTCGTCCTATTTCTGATCTAATTCTGCTGCATGCCCTTTTCATCAAAATTCAGATATGTTTTATTATATGGGTCATTGGGTTGATTGTCTGATGGAGTTTACATTCATTTGTATCTGGCTTTTTAGGTAGGGACATGAAAATAGATTTACTTGGGTCTTCTGGTATATCACCACTGTTGTATATTTCGTTTATTATGTCTGTAATGTTGTCAATGCCAAAATCATCTAAGACTGCCAGCATCTCTATTGCAATTCCGTCTCACCCTGCTGCTTTCTTTCTGTACAATTTGGCTCATGCTGATTTCACTTCAGATTTTAATATTTCTAGTGCTTCCATATTTCTGTGTATTGCAGATTGTCCTCTTTTATTGTGGAAGAGTGCTCCGATGTATTTTTTCTTTCTCTAATATCATTGTCCTTAGATTTTATGTATCATATTGCTTAGCATGTCTTTTGCCCTGTCAGTTCTCTTATGCCTTTTATGCATATCTGGTTTATCTGTGATGCTCATTCTTTCTATTTTGGCACACTTTTCATTGATCTATTCCTCTTGACTAGAGAATTGTTAAAATTATTATTTTTATCTTAAAAAAATAACTGATGCTGATAATGCCACTAGTATTACCAAAACCCGTGTAAGTTAAGAAATGGAAAATTATGCTAACTAAAATTGTGCCTGAATTTAATGAAATTGCAGTAAATTATTTTATTCTATGCAAAGTTTTAATGAAAACAGATTTAGTGGCTTTTCTTAACAAGAACATTGAGCTACTCTAGAGAGATCCTAAAAAGATTTTTTCCTTTCTTTTTCTGTCAATATTTAACTTTAAAATCATCTGATGAAATGATCGTGAATGTTATTCTGAATCATAACTTCAAACTATTCTTGAATGAACTAACAGAACTTTTTAACAAACATAGTTAACTAGTCTACATTCACTGATCTGCAATGTCATACAATTATCTCAAACAAATAAATAAAATACCACATGTAGAAAAAGCAAATTAAATGTTGGTAAGAATTATTTTTAGGATCAATCATAAGAGAAAAGAAAACTCGAGAACATCAAAACAGAGAAATGTCATACAATCATCTTGAACAAATAACTAAAATATAACATGCAGAAAATACAAATTAAAATGAGACTAAAATATGTTAATGACAATTTCAGATTTTCTCATCTGGATGGTGCCAGATAACATTATTGAAATAATATTATCACTTTCGTATTTCTAAAAAAATAAAACTCTAAGAGAATCTGACCTGAATTATTCATGGAAAGGAAACAAATGAAAAAACTAATAATCGGTTTTCTTTTCTTTATCATATTTTGTTCAAGAAATTTATTCAAATATGGAGACAAATATTGGTAAGAATTATTTTTAGGATCAATCATAAAAGAAAAGAAAATCCAAGAATGTCAAAACGGAGAGAAATGTCTTTCTACTGAGACAACAATTATCCTTCAGGTAAGATTGGTTTTCTGTTTTATATTTATAACATTCTTAAACAAATGATTAACCCCTCAACCTGATTATAGAAATTATCTAATAAAGCAGAGATATACCCTGATCTACTAAAAGTCTCTTGATAGCTCCTCAATTTAAACATATCACAAAGATGGGGGGGGGGGGATATTCCCAGAAAGTCAGTATATTTCCTTTTCTTTTTTTTTTATTTGGGGAGGGATGTCAGGTCCTCGGTTATTTTTCTAAATTAAGATTTAAAACTTGATAAATTTTATCAATTCCTGTGAAAATAATACCATTTTTCAACAAAATGTAAGGGACAAGACAATCCAAATTTTAAAGCCAAATTCCTCAATTGTCTGGTGTATAATTAGTGAGAAAGGGAAAAAATTGTAATAATCTCTACTGGTCAATATTTTTGCACAACAGAAAGAATAATGGTACTTCTAGCCAGCTAGACAACAGATATAAACAAAAGGCAATGCACAAACTGATTTTGATATAATCCCGTCCCACCTCACCTCCGAAACATTTTGATAATAACAAAATGACATTAGTTTGAATGTAAATAATGATAATTCAACACTCCAGAAATTCAGACTAAAATTTTGATTTTTTAAATTTAAAATTCCGAATCTGTATGATTTTAGTAAAAGAAAACTTAGATTAATTTAAAAATGAAAAAATAATATAATTTAACCAGATAATAATCAGAAAAGAAAGAAAACTAAGTTTACAAACAAAACTAATATTTAAAAAAAAATAGATATGAATCCTAAATTTATGTACCATTGTAAGAAATAGGTTATTAAAAAATGTTATCAAACTTAAAATGGGGTACCTTTCTACATGCAAGCCACCAATCTGTCACTTGGTGGCATGCCACTAGTGTTTGCTGCTAGTGGCCAGCTGTCGGGCCACCAGCATGTTCGTCTCGGCAATGTTACCACTGGTGGACCGCTAGAAGACCAACGGTGCTTGCATGTAGTACAATAATTCGGTATACCTAAGGTTTATGCATTTTCAAGATGAAAATAACTGAGAAATGGATTTTTAAACAAACAGTAGTGATTAAGTGCTTGTCAACACCTCGTAAATTACTTGACAAGTGATTTACAAGGTGTTGACACTTTTATTATTGTTTTAGGAGACCTTATCTGTTAAAACATAATCTAAGAAAATGAAGGATGAATGCTTTTTTATATAATTTTTAAGTACTCAGTAATCTTAAAAATGTTGAAAATATTCTCCATAAATCTAATTTTAGGAATGTTGACTTTAAATTTACTATCATGATCAATCTTATTTTCTGATAATATGGTCACCCATACTTTCAAAGTCGGCACGTTTATACATATAAAAAAAATTAAATTATTTTAAAAATATATGGGAATTATCATTATGATTTGTATTAAGCTTTCCCATTTTCACTTAGTAAATATAATCTTTCTTAGTAAATAACAAGTTCAATGTTTTGAAGAATTTTTTTTTTAAATTTTTGAAACTTTATAAATTACTATAATAAAAAAAGTGAAAACAATTCAAATCATTATTCATCCAATTTTTTCTTCAAACTATAATGTCCTTAATATATATTATTTATAAAAACAATTAAAAGTGTATCTAATTAAATAATTAGATAGCTTTATTTCAGATTTTATTTTATAATTCAGAGCAGATTTTATGGAATTTGGTAATAGTTTGAAAAAAAATGATGATTTACATTCTCCAGGGAGTCCTGCGGTAAACTAATAAAACAAATTTGGAAGGCGAAATTTCATGAAATTAAGTGTCTGCATGTGGAGTGGGGTGGATAACAGATGTAAAAAAATTTATATTTTTACCAAGATTTTCTAAAAATAATAATTTCAAAAATAAATTCATTCATCTATGAATAAGTTCTGAAATTTTCATTAAAATCAAAAAATTATTTGATTTCTTCAAGAATTTCCAAATTAATCTGTTATTTTACTGGAAAAGAAACGCGAAAATGTCCATTACAGGTACTGTTACACTATTGACACATAAGAAAAAAAACAAGATTTTTAACCCAAATTTTGAATGTGTAAAGAAAGAGTAAAAAAATAATAATTTCAAAATACTTTGGTCTTTCTTTTTAATAACATAAACATTTTGACGATAAAACTTTGTTTATATTAAATTTGGGGCCTTTTTTCATCATGCTGTGCTTTTTTTAGCGAAAAAGTGGAGGTACCTAAATCTACCTAACCTAAGGATCAAAAATATTAAGCCTTAAGCAAAGCCCAATCTCCATGGGGCCTTCCGCCCAGACAGTACCCTTTCTTCAGGAGGGGTCTGAATTTATTGCCCAGTGCCTGGTCCCCAAAAGTGGAAGGGCCAAGGGGGCTGGGGCAATTTTTCCATGATATTGCTGTTGACTCACTTTAAACCTTGACCATATTGTGTCAGATTCGGCAGCGACGTGGGTGCGTTGAAAAATAAATACCTAGATAAGAGAATAATTATGATGAAATCTGCAGATAAAAACAGATTATTAAGAGCTGAAGAAATCAGAATAGGATTCTAAAGAAAATTTAAAGAATTTATTTAACTAAAGTAAAGATCAATTCAAGGGATGGCAAAGCTGCTAAAGCAGAGTGAAAATGATAAAGTAAAGTTTGAATAAAAGTTTTATTTAAACCATGACATAGTAATAAGTATAGGTCAACTAAGGAATTTGTTAGTCGATACTAAATAAAAAGCTGATAACAGATGATAAAAAAATAGATTAATTTGAAAATAGAATAATCCTTTTAAAAATTCTTTAAAACATTTTGTTAGCTGACAATGATCAAAAAATGTCTTCAGACAAAAGAATTTTTTCAGTATGTGCTGGTATAGACAGCAGACAGAGAGACTGTAGAGAGGCCAATAATTTTTGTAATTTTAAATAATAAACATTCTATTTAATCATTTGGCCATCAACCTTTGATGTTATTCTTTCAAATACTTTTTACTAGTTCTTCCTTTCTTTGTTCACTTACTCTCTCTTTCTTTGATTGGGTGGTGGGAGGAGTGGGTAGCATGAAATAGACATCAATGTGGCCTTATCAGACATAATTTGTTCGTTTTTTTTTATTTATTTGACGCGCCTTAACTAATTTGTTTGCCAACCCTTCCTTTAAAAATACTTTTTTTGTGTTAAATTAAAAATTTAAAAAAATTTTCTCACTAGATAGTTTCTTACCACTTAATTAAACTGCGATTTAAGTATAAAAAATACTGTTTTTATTTTGAATTTATTAATTTAATTAAAAAAAAATTATTCTGTTAATTTAAGTGATTCTGCAATTTAAAATTGTTTTTTGGGACGATAGTAAAAAAAAACCAAAAAAAAACCTAGCCTTGCAGTTTAACACAAAAATTTACTAAGCAACTTTTTAGTTGGAACTAATTGAATTTCCCAGGGAGCCACCCAAATAACCCCGACCCCCCCGGGCACTCACTACTAAATAAAATAAAAACCTATCAACATCACCATAGAGTAAGCTTAAACAAGAAAAAAATGATAAATCAATGAACTTTTCAAAGATTTTGTAAAATAAAGAGGAAAATAATTATTTTAAAGCTCAAATAAATATTTGCGATCTGTAAACACACCCAAATAAGAAAAAGTGTGTTAGAATAACTTAAGTGAAAACTAATAAATGATAGCAGTTAGTTCCTCTCATTTCATATGAACTATTGAACATTGAGCTGCTTTTGATGCAACATCCAAACAAAAGCTGACCAATCACAGCAGAGGTCATATTATTTCAGATGTGCAAAATTGTAGAAGTTTCGGTGGGAATTAGGATTCATCATCCATCCCCACTCTCATGTATACATACATTTAGTTTTTAGGATAGTGCAGTCTGATTTGAATTCAAGGTTTCCTTCTAGACTGGATGCCACCCAGTCTGTCCTGCTATTTTACCCATAATGTGGGGAGAAGAGATGGATGAACCCAACTGTGAAAAAAAAAAAAATCTAAAAATAAAACATTAAAAAAAGAATTCAAATTAAAATAAGGCATTTGCTTTCCCTCAAAACCCATCTCTCTCTCTCTCTCTCTCTCTCTCTCTCTCTTTCAGTTTCTATACTTCTCTCTATACTAATGAGAAGGCAACCCTCAAATAAAAAAGAGGAAGAAGAAAAGACTGAACATGGCTGCTAAACGGCAGAAGTTTGATATTACTTGGGTCTAGTTATTGTGACTAGAAATCTACCAAAATAAGAGAGTCTCCATGCATAACTTCTGCTATAAAAAAAATGGCAAAGAAACGAATGCCAGAAAATAAAAGAATTTTGATCTTAACCGAAATGAAGTTTTGCGCTATTAGTCTGGAGCCCCTTTTAAAGAGAAGAGAGAAAGGGCAATAGGAAAACCAGTCAAGCAGGTTGCATGAAGAAACTAAACAGTCAACTCTTTAAGACATTTTTCCAGCCTTTTTGGAAACTGAGAAATTGATGTAGATTGCCACTGAAAGAAGTTTCGAAAGTAACCACACTCCTGATTGCTACCAAGGTGACTTGTAAACTATCAAATATCTTTCACTACCCTAGACTACAAAGGACTCACTCCAATTGAAGTCAGATAAATAAATATATATTATTTGTTCATAGCTTTGATTCTGTTTGTTTATTTCTGAAGTTTCTGGTAAATAATACTAAGAACTTCTGGCACTTTACCACAGATTCATACCTTTTGCAAAGATATTAGCACATCAGGGAATATAATGACTTTGACTAGAATTTGAACTTGGCTCTCCGATTCCTCAATCTGAGCTGAAAACCATTACACCACCGTATCTGACACTGGCTACTAATAGAGAGAAAACCACAACTGTATTCTGACTCCTTTGTAGGTTGTAATCTGAATTTGACCTGATCAAGCAAGACATTTGCAGTAATAACTCCGACAATAAGATCAAAGCTCAAAGACATTTAAACCATTTTGTTTTGTCTATCGGTAAAGATGAGAAAGCAGTATTAGGAAAAAAAATGACTAGTGTGAGATCAGGTATCCTAAAAGGACAAAGAAAAATAATCTCTTGTCTTTAATCTCTTTGCATCGGAAGCCCAAACTATCAGTTTATTTGATACTGTCCCAAGTGAGGTAAATATTTTTGAAACATGATATGAAGAAAAGATTATATATGAAAGATAGCAAAGGACATCTTTAATTGCTCTTTGTTCACGTTTCCAAGGAATAGAAAATTATTGAATAAAAAAGTCTTATTATCAGGTTTGTCCTGTCTGATAAAGTTAAATCTGACATGCTTAAAAACAATAAAAAAGTAAAAAAGTAGGCAATATTTAACCTTTGCGCCTATGAAAAAAATGTCAAAAGCAGAGTTATTCCCTTGACACTGCTATTACTGTATACATTTTTGATTCCCTCAGCAATGTCTATTGCTTTAAAAAGCAATGATTAGAATCTTAATAAAAACCAAACATGAAAGTGAATCTATATATTTATACTTTGAATGGCCCCCAGAACTTGTAAAAAAAAAATAATGCTCTGCTGATAGATAATTAGATTTATTTGTAAGTACTAGCCTAGACACCACCCTTCGAGAAGACTTTAGGCTAACTGCTGCAGAGGGCTTTTGGGCCTTTGGCCTTTTACCTTCAATGTTCTATGTACATAAAAGTTATAAGAATTTAGAAATAATAAAATTAATTCGGCATAATCTTTCTTCATATACGCAACCGATCTCTGCACTTTGTTTACATTCATATTGCATGCAATTTTTATTTTCTTTTTTAAAATCACCATTCTTATCATCCCTTCACATAAAGTCACCATTCTTAGCATCCCTTCACATAAAATCACCATTCTTATCATCCCTTCACATAAAGTCATCATTCTTAGCATCCCTTCACATAAAGTCACCATTCTTATCATCCCTTCACATAAAGTCACCATTCTTATCATCCCTTCACATAAAATCACCATTCTTAGCATCCCTTCACATAAAATCACCATTCTTATCATCCCTTCACATAAAGTCACCATTCTTAGCATCCCTTCACATAAAATCACCATTCTTATCATCCCTTCACATAAAATCACCATTCTTAGCATCCCTTCACATAAAGTCACCATTCTTATCATCCCTTCACTTAAAGTCACCATTCTTATCATCCCTTCACATAAAGTCACCATTCTTAGCATCCCTTCACATAAAATCACCATTCTTAGCATCCCTTCACATAAAGTCACCATTCTTAGCATCCCTTCACATAAAGTCACCATTCTTATCATCCCTTCACATAAAGTCACCATTCTTATCATCCCTTCACTTAAAGTCACCATTCTTATCATCCCTTCACATAAAGTCACCATTCTTAGCATCCCTTCACATAAAGTCACTCTTAAAAGACTGTACAAAATCCGAACTATGCAATATTTCGAATACAGTATGCGTGCTAGAAAAAGAAAAAAAAACATACGAACAACGTACAGTGCTCCACTTAAGTTTTAATTATGGTTTAATTAGACAAGATTAATTGCAATGAAAAGCAAAATTAAAGTTAAACCTTTAATAAAGAATTGTTTTTTAAACCTTCCACTCTGTTTGATATTTAAATTTAACTTTAAATGAGTTATTTACTTAATTTTTAATCATGTGTAACTACAGTAGTTTACTACCTGTTACTTCATGTTCATTACTTTGCTGAGGACAAAAAAGTAGATGGATGGACAGACATATGTATTCTGTACTTTATTTATGAGCTCTGCATACTAAAACTAAATATGCTCCTAAAACTTACACATGTGATTTATGCCCAGTGGTTGCCATTCCCCCAAGGAAGTAATTGCTCTGACAGAGACTCATCCATTTTTTTCCAACTCTACCAGTATTTCTCCTAATAAATAGTTGTAATTGTTTGTTCTAAATCCATGTTTGTACAGTGTAACCAGGATATGAGAGAGTTGTCGGGACCAGAGAAGAAGTCTCTTATATCCGGGTTTCTCTTATATCCGGGTTTCTCTTTATATCCGGGTTTGGTCTATTATATATACATTAACACAGGCTCTAATTTGGAACCAGAGAAAATCTCTCTTATATCCGTGTCTCTTATATCTGGGTTACACTGTATTTATTCATGTTTCTGTAGTTAGAGACATTGTTACTTTAGAGTTGATAAAACTAATTGTAGCTTTCACACACTGTACTGCACTACTCTGAATTCAAAACCATGGAGAAGACAGCAGGAAACCACTCCACCATCCAAGAAGCCAGTCATGGCAAAGAACAGATATTAAAAGAAAAAGGAATCAGTGGAATGCCTATGTTCTGAAGGAACATGGCATTTGTATATAAGTACTATTAGTATAAAGTACTATATAAGTATATTTCTGGTTAAAGTTTCTCATTTTAATGAGAAATCCTTAAACCTAATCAACAAACTGACTCCCATTTGGGTTATTAGTCATTAATAAATATACTAATCAAAAAGTTAGTAGCTTGTAGTCAGAACAATTTGTGACTAAACTCAAAGCTTTTAAAGTTGAATTTTTATTCTTTTTCCATTAAAATTTACTAAGCCTGGGTTCTGAAGTCAATGATCAGCTGAATATGATTAAAAGCTTTGAACCATTTGGATTAGAGATTTAAAAGTATCCAATTACGCTAAAAGCTTGTAACAAACCTGTTGTTATGATGAATAAAAATTATTAACAAGTGATCAGAATTTGAATTTGCAATAATGATTTGCTCACATTTTATAAAAAAAAAATGGGGGCCAGTGATATAAATATTTCTAAAGAAAGGAGGAACATATTTGGATAAGCTTGGGATAATGGATTTTTGAGTGCACCCACGTAGCTACCAAATGTTTTATGGATGAGCATTAACAAATCAACTACTCTAATGAAATCTCACACATCTATCAGTTAGCTGGACTATCTCTGAGCCATTATTTTACAGTTTTACTAACTGTACTGATGTCTTTCACTCCTTTTAACTTGGTCAAGGCCATCTGGGTGGCGTTAAGGTAAACACCCTCACATATTCTCACACACACACACACCAACAGCAAGAAAACAAAAAAAAAAGGTTGTACACAGATGACAGAATTTTGAAAATGTGGACAAGGAAAGAATTTTGCAAACAAAGGCTAAAAAAGACTTAAATCAATTCATTAGATTATACTGCTAACAGGTTTCTTTAATATATATATAAGCAGATTGAAAAAGACTTGGAACAAATTGAAAAATAATTGGAAATACCATTTAAAACCATAACCTCTAAAGATATATATATATTATATATATATATATTATATATATATATAATATATATATATTATATATATATATATAATATATATATATATATATTGAACAATACAAAATATTAAAAAATTAAAATTTTCAGACACACTGGTTTATATATTAATATTTTTTTTGTTTTATTATTTCAATTAGGTTCCTCAACTACTTTTGGCCAGCATGGCCATCATCAGAAAAAAAAAATCTCTGCTTGTTAGTAGCAGTGAACTACAGAAGTGAAGTCTATATATATATATATATATATATATATATATATATATA
The DNA here is from genome assembly GCA_964036315.1 of Acanthosepion esculentum. Taxonomy (NCBI): domain Eukaryota; kingdom Metazoa; phylum Mollusca; class Cephalopoda; order Sepiida; family Sepiidae; genus Acanthosepion; species Acanthosepion esculentum. The sequence goes on from OZ038507.1 coordinate 47,930,586, forward strand.
TAGCCTATTACATTCCATGTTGGAATAGAAATAAGGGTATACAGAAAAACAGGTAAGAGGAAAAAAAATATTTATTTATTCTTAAAAAATGTATGAGACCTACCTTTTAAGAAAATACTGCAGACATTTTTGAAATTCTTAAAGTTTAGTTTCACAAAAATATTTAGTCATAACAAGAATTAGATTGTTTTAAATAACAATGTTTAAAACATTACCAATAATCAATAATCAATTATTACATCATTATTAAAACTTTAAAATGCAGTCAACAGAAAAATATGATTATTTTATAGTTACAATTAATAACTGACTGATGATCTACTGAACCATGAAAAAATATATACTGGTTGATAGTAGCTGATAATCTTTCTTCACCCTGATAAGAATTTTTGCAAAACTAATGTTTGGTCATTTCGTCAAATTTTGGGAAGTGGGTCAACCTAAGAACTTTTCAGCACTCCCTTGAGGATGTGAAAACAGATAATGTTTGTTGTTGGGGGTGATAGTGGCTGCAGTGGCACAGCATTTCAACAAATGAATCCCAGAAAAGAAACCAAATCAATTGCCCTTCCCAAGTCAATGCCATTACTATGGTAAAATAAAAATTCTAAAATTCTTGTTTGTTTTTATGGGGAAAAAGAACATCTATTTTTAATGGCCTGTATTGCTTGTTTTGTTTCCTTTTTTCTTTTTTTTACAGTGTTAACTTGAAGAACAACTACATTAAAAAAATACCCTATCATTCAGATTGCCAAAAGGTGATTGAACCTGTTTGTTGCTTATGTGCTTACATATGTAATTTTAAATTCTCTAATTAAAAGTCAATAAAAATTCAAGTAGTCAATATTTTGTAATTATGTAATTTTGAATTGTTCAAGATTGTTATCATAATTATATTTTGTTCCTATACATGAACTGCAACTTTAAACCTATGTTAAAAAACAAAAAAATTGTACAAAACAAAATTTTTAATTGTAAAAAAAAATAACAGTAAATAAAAAATCAAAGTCAGTGTAGCTGAAGAGGAAGAAAAAAACAAAACATATTATCTATATCCATAAGTAGGAAACTGAGTAAATGCGTGCAATGTAATGTAAAGCTTCATTGAAGTGGCAGCACTACAGGAAACATAACTTCCAGAAAACTACACCTTCTTCTGGTAAAGGGAAAGAAGTTGATGAATGCAGAAACACCCTGCTCTATATGATTGAATCTCTAGCAGTTAGCACAGAGAAAAATTCTCACTCTTTGCCTCTCTACATATGAAGGCCTTGTATGCACTCTAAACCACACCTTAAGTCAAAGACTAGTTCCATGCTCAAATTGACAGCATCCTCAAGTGTATCCCATCATATGAATATATTTACCTTCGAGGAGACTTCAATGTGAGGGTGAATGCGTTAGGTCACCATGGTATAAGGATAATGAATGAGAATAGCCAAAGATTCCTAGAATTCTGCTGCTATCATAAATTGTGTGTGACAAAAACCTATTTCCAGAACAAGGCTTGCCACAAAGCATCCTGGAGACATCTAAGGTCAAATCATTAGCACCAGCTGGACCTGGTCATCACTAGATGTGTTCCTTAAACAATGTCTGTAATACCAGAGCTTACTACTGTGCAGACTGTGACTCTCTGATCTCTTCAAAGGTAAAGTTAAAACCAAATAATCTCATTCAAAGAATGGAATGTCATTTTGAGAATTATCCCTAGCTATACCAGCTATTCAGATAAAAACCAGAAATTCTTAGAACGGCTTATGGAGACCCTTCCCAGTGCATGGAAGACAGATGGAACTTCCTTCAGAACACCATCTACAATGCTGCAATCTAGGCCTATGGAAAGAAAGTACACAAGAACAAAGACTGGTTTGAGGCTAACATCTCCACATTAGAGCTGGTCATCAATACTAATTGCAGTATGCTGATTAGATCCAAGCATGACCCTAGCCAACAAAATCTACAAGCTATGAAAACTGATCATAGCAAGGTCAGGCAAACTGCATGTCACTGTGGCAATAATTACTGGCTCCATCTGTCAGATAGCATCCAACAGGCTTTGGTCAACAGCAACATCTGGAACAGGTACAAGGGCATTAAACAATACAACAAAGAAGTCTGCACCTCTGAAATCAACGATAGGGAAATTAATTACAGAAAAAGACAAACAAATGGGAGAATGGGTAGAGCACTACCTAGAACTTTACTCAAGAGAAAATTCTATCACTAAAGAAGCAATTGATGTTATTGAGAGTCTGCCACTGATATCCATTATACTGCTCACACATTTCTCCATCACAATATACACTTAGTGACCTGAAAAATGAGATTGCCAATCAGTGTATATCAGTAGATACTCTAACTTTTATATATGATGTATTTCTATTGTGGGTATTATTTTTATAATACCCTGAAAGCACAGATGTGTGTGTTTTAAAAAATATGATAGATCATAATTTTGTAACAGTGACATTTTTCTTCTTTTAAATACCAGAAATGCTCTTCAATGTGTGCTTAGAAAACCAATAATTGAATAATTACTAATAAACAATAAAAGCCTATGAACTGATATAATTTCATATTTTTTACAATTGAATTATTCAACAAAGGGTAAATGCTTACCAGCCTCTAAGTGATTTGTTGACCTTCATGATTTTCAATTGTAAATATGGAAATATATGTTTAGATTATTAAAATATTAAACTCTAAACAAAAATCAAAAGCTATGCAAAAGCTGAGCCACTCCAATTATGACCAATTAAATAAGGTAGAAACAGTTGAATATTTTTAACTCAGTAAAGGATTCCTGTACTGAGTAATGACCTTTGAGTTACTCTTTGAAACAGCGAATAAAATTGCAATATTTAAAAATTTGGTGTGATCTCATGTGACTGACTAAACCAGCTGCTGAAAGTGCAAGTGTGTTGGTATCCTAATAGCTTTGGGACAGATTTTCTCTTCCTAATGGTGCACTTTTTGTTGGAATGCTCAATTCTGTTCTGTTCAAAATGTAATTTTTATGTCCAGCATCTTGCAGCATTTCACTTTTCTTGGAAGAGCTATTATGGTAAAGTGATGAAAACATGAACAAAAAGATAAAGAATCTAAATAAAAATTACTAGACTATATGATGTATTCGGCAGAGGTGGGGGCATATTCAACATTTGATAATTTTGCAGCAATATGTGCTTAAAGGTTTTCAGCAGTTTTGATCAACATTTCTTTTCATGGTTAGCTGTAAGGAATTGTAAATGTAGGACTACCTTACACTTTAGTAAAATAATAACAATAATAATATCTATTAAGAATTCATTGCAGGAAATATCAATTTTAAGGAAACATTGTTGACAATTATGTATTTAATTACATAACAAATAAATAAAAATATAAAATCTATAAATTTTGATGCTATATTCGAGTTGTTGTTAAGTATTTTTCATTTTCTTCTTTGTTATTTGCAGCATTTTAGAATACTTCAGCTGCAATGCTAAGTTTCCTAAGTTGAACAAACTGGAGTCGTTTCCTTTATGCTTTGTTACCTCTCTTTTTTCCATTGTTGTTTTTTTTGTAGATTGCTTTCTTCCTGCCATTTTGATGGGCATAGCAAAATTCTGAAATTTAGAATGATCTTATTCCATTTCAAAAATAAAGCCTGTAAAAAGGAATAGTTTAAATTAATATACAACCCAAAATAAAATGCCTTTGACAAAAAACCTTAATGATTTCACTATAATTATGTAACAATTCAATGATATTCCACAGACAAATCTACGATTTATGTTACCTCATCTCATTGCATGGTTACAAACAATAAACCTAAATTGAACTTGGAATATATATATATATATATATATATATATATATATATATATATATCACTGACTTGTATGTATATAAAGTCAAGCAAAAAAATTCAATTATATTTTTTCCTTTCTGGCATTTAATTAATTTTGTATAAATGAGGTCTGGAAAAAATTATTGGATACATATTTGAACAAATATATTTGTTTTTCTTTATAACTTGTTCTCAATATTTGTCTATATTTCTGAGATTGTAATTATTTACACTATTTACAATGTTTGGACTATTGTTCTCATCTTTGTTGCCATATTCACAACATTTTGTCCATTGTACACTTTCTTCAGGTGATTGGAATTTTGAAACAAACCCTTTATTTTGTTCATGGGAGTAAATTGTTCTAGTTCCATGTGCCGGATATTCTGAATTTCAATGATTGGATTACTACAACCAATACTTTTATCCATTGAACCATTTATCCTCAAGGACACATGGCCCAGTGGATAAAAGTGTTGGTTGAAGTAATCCAGTAACTCGGCCCAAAGAGTTGTGAGTTCAATACCTGTCCACAGTAGAGGTGAACAAAAACTTGGAGAGTTGATTTAAAGAGAAATAACTAAAACTGAGAATATCTAGAAGAGGCATGGAACATGGAACTAGAAAGGGTCTGGATTAAAATTCCAATCGGCTGAAGGAGGCTGGAGCATACAATGGAGAACATTGTAAATAAATTTGTTATCAGGTACTCTCTTTTTGCATATATATAAGTTAAACATATATAAAGATATGATAGAAATCTATATATCAGACTAATGGTTAGTAATTTAATAACATGGAAATAACTAATTAATACATTATGTGTTTCAGCCCTGGAATGACTAATAATGATTTTATCTAGAGTCATTAATATATAGACGGGAGAAATACAACAACAGTTGATTATAATTTTATATTAAGAAACACTGAAGATACAGGAATTTTTTATTTTTTTTTATTTTGTGACACATATCTTTAAACTTAATTTTTTTTAAATTTAATTTTTTTGTTTTGTCATATATACAGGGTGGGTGGAAAGAAACTCCCTATTGAAAATTATTTATAACTTTTGTTAATATCATCACATTTGCATGAAACAAATATCATGATCCCTAAAGTTGTTAAATGTCATTGGTAATTTCTGTTTTTATTTCAGAATGACAAGTGTAGACCAGAATGACATAACGCCTGACACTAGGATCTCGTTACAAAGTGTGTCAATCCAGGGCTGGTGCATCATACCCACTGAAACACCCAACTGGGGGTGGGGGAATGTTTTTTCGGTGCCATTTTAGCTTCTGCCATTTTTTTCCAGCACTGTTTTATGGCCATTTTTTAAAAATTATTTTTAAATTGATGTTACATTGTCAGTCATCAACTAATAATATACGTCATGTATCTGCATAGCTGGTGCGGTGTGTGCGGTTGAAGCCCCAAAGGGCTAGTTTCAGCAGTGTTTTTTTGTTTTATTTTGTACTTTCTAATTTTTTTCTACCTAACCTTTATTGTCAATCATCAACTATAATAATTGACAGGACCAGTGCTTACTACCCCGAACCTCTCAACCGCCTGGAAGCCCTATGCCTACTGAGGAGGAGGAGGGGGACAGAAGTGTTAATTTCAGTAGCACTTATTTTTTTAAAATTGCAATTCTCTTTCTGAACAGTTCTTTTAAATCAATTAAGAGGGTGATATATCTCGGTAGAATCTTTTTTTATTCCAAGATCATCCACTAAGGAGGATCTCTGATTTGATTTGATTTTACTAATAGTAATACTAAGCAAAAGTCCATGACTAGTAACTAAAATAAAATTTCTAGTCCCTATTTTTTTACATTTCTAGAAAGATAAAATCAAGAAAATGATCGCTTAAAAAATAAAAATGTTTAAAGATTTCAAAACATGAAAAATTTTCCAGAAAACCGAAATACTGTTTTTAAAACAAATTTTTAAGACAATCCCTTTTGTGTTGTGTTGAAATCTTTGTAAAACTTTTTTTTCAGCGGAGATGCGTTGGTGATTAATCTTTATGGAAATGTAAAAATTTGTGACTTCAACATTGTTTCTAGTAAAATTTAGTCATGAAAACTTTGGTGGTTATTACAAAAAGAATAACATTTTCTCAGATTGTTTTTAATTAAAAATACCTATTCATTATAAAAGTAAATAATTAATGAGTATGTACTGAAATTTTCATTTAAATTGGATAATTTCCTTGATTTTTGGTAATTTAAGAAAAGCACTGCTCTTCCCCTCCACTTTTCCTTCAAGGGCTTGTGGCTTGCAAGTTGGGAAACTTTGAAATTGACATGTAGTAGAGAGGGGAGCCCTGTATTAAAGTTTCAGGGGGTGTAGTTGAGACCCTGTGTCAGTCCATGGTACAAATGCAGAGAAGGTGCTGCTGTGTTGATGAACCTTGTGCTTCAGTAGATGTCAAAACCGTCATAAATTGTCATTCCAAGCTGATGGGGATGGGATCTGTGGTAGATCTGCATAGAAGTGGTCATCCTTCAAAATCCCAATCAGAAAAAAATGTGCAAAAAGTAGAATTTTAACACTGTACAGTACTTCTACCATTATGCTGTTCAGAATAAAATATTTTATAAAGTTATTAACAATTTTCACCCCCTATGTATGTGCACACATATATTAGTTTATTAACTTTGTTTTTTTTAAGTCATACTTGGTGTGATGGTGACAAAATCAATACAAGAGAGTAGTTTAGCTGATCACCAATATTTTCCATCTTTCTGCACAGGTATGTATTACTGAAGTGATTGCCAACTAACAAAATGAATTCCTATAGATACCCAAGAATGTCTTTTATCATCTATCATTCAAATTTGAACCTAAGCTCAACTCCAGTATGTTTTGTTCACATATATACCTTTTCTGAGCCTTGAATCTTGTTTATATCAAGAATTTGGATCTCACTTTGGAATGAAAGTTATAAATATATTTACCTGGGCACTGGTGATTCATCTCTAAGATTGTAACTACTATTTTACTTATAAAGGAATGTTAGAGCATTCTCTGATATTTATCATTAATAAAAAAAAGTTACAAGAGACATTTTGGGTAAGTTCCCACATTGAAAATACTGTCATATTTTATATAATGTAGAGATATGGATAAAAACTATACATTAAGGGTAGATAGGAAAAAACAAATTTTCTCATGAATTGATTTTTTTTTTAAATTACTAACTTAACCTGTAAAAAATTCAAGATTTTAATCTAAAGCATATACTTAAAAATCAGCTGAAATAAAATCATTAATTTTTATAAGAATAAAAATTATATCTTGTTTAGAACAAATTGTATTTGGCTCTCATCTTTTACTTGAAAAAGTTTTTTTTACGCCATGAAATCTTTTAAATTTGTGAATGCTGAAGAGGAGATATGTACTTACAAATGTAGAATGATAATACAATAAAACATTTTATATATACTGAAAATTTAACAAAAAATACTTCATTGTAAAAATAGAATTTCTGTCTGTCCACATTGTAAACAATAACAGATACCTGAGCATAGAATTTACTGTAATGAAATATGTAAGTGTCGACCTATATTACAGGTTCAAAATGTACACTGAATACACTCTGTTTTCAATCTACTAAATAATTACTATAGGGCCAAAATATTTAAATGTAAATATTTTAAACATACACCCAATCTTTTTTGAATTCTTAATTTTTCTTCTTCAATCATTTTCTTTTGTGTCCAAAGAAATGAATAGACTGTTTAATCTTGTCTTGATCTTTTCTTCAAAGCATTCTTTTTATTTCTTAACAATTATCCCAGTTTATTTTGTTCTGTTATTTGTCTGATAGCTGAACTGCCTGGATTAAGTAATATGTCTATGGGTGGGAGTGGCACACAGTCAAGAAGAATATCTGTTTGTTAGAGAAAATCACATTTTTTAGCAACTTACATTCAGAGAAACCAGTTTCGGTCAATAGTTACTTTGTTGCTATACCTTATTGATTAAACTTCAGGGCTTTAACCCTTTCAATTTTAATGGCATATATTAATTTCAAGAAAATATCTGTTAATATCTGTAAAATATCTCTTGTTTGTAATATTGTGACATTTTTGTCCCGCACCTAAAAATAATTACTTTGTGTTTAAAAACACATAGAATCTAAAAAAAAGAATAGAGCTTATTGAAGATCTTATGAATTTGTATGTGTAAAAGTCAGGTAACATATAAATAGGTCAGTGTTACAGTATCATATATCTAGCTGTTTAAACTGTCCTCAGGTAATGATAAAAACTAATCAACTTAATGCTACCTGTCAATTTTAGTTTAGATTAAAGCAGTTTGAAATGAACATTTGTGAAATTTTGTTATGCTTTTAACATCTTCCATGTTTTTTATACAATAATTCATCTTCCAGTTACTAAATCTGTCATATCCCATAATTCAATGCTGTCTATAGAAGACATGAGGATTGGACATGATTTACACATGGAAAGACTTGGAAAGGTCATAAGTCAAAGTTTCTGTGTATTTGTAAATCATAAGTAATTGGAGAATGATAAATATTAAGATAAACAGCTGTAGTAAATAAGAAAAAAGTTTGTAGGTTTTAGCAACTGTAGTAAGCTTTCCATTTAATATCAAGTACAAAGAAACAAGAAAAAAGGTGAAAAAGAAATATATTTTTTAAGGCAATAAATTTTCCTTTCACTAATCTTCACTTCTCTCTTGCATTTTCTCTTCTTTATTTTTCACTTCTTTTTAAAAATCAATTCATCCCAAGCAAGGCAATAATGCCATTAAAATGCAAGGGGCTACTGGTGGTGAAAGAGAATGGGAAAATATTAGGAGGAACCAGAAACCGAATCCTAAGCAGGAAACAAGAGTTAAACATCTACTGCTGTTCAAAAGACCAAGGAGAAGTGTGAACTGGATGATAGACTATCTACTCCTATGACTTAACTTCCATTATTTTATTTTCTTCTTTCTGTATATGCTTAGTGCTTTCACTCCACTCATAAGCAATTTTAATTTTTCTGGTGGTTCGGTTTCAGTCACTTACCCACCGCCATAAAGTTGCCTCTCTGTGACTTTTTTATAAATACTTTCATAGAAATACTTTCATAGAAATTGTTCAAATGAGCTCTTCACTATGGTACCTAGACCTTTTTTAATTTAAGCACTAAACTGGCATCAAGATCTAATCATTTTACAGTTGAGCTGGCTAAATGTAGCTGTAAGTTCTATGCTAATAGTTTCTTTCCTTGTACTTCTGTCTTGCGGAACTCTCCTCCAACTCCATGCTTTCCAGCCAACATTAATATGCAAAAATTTAAATGCAATGTCAATCACTATCTATTGTACTTTCGCTTTATTGCTCATTGGCTTAAAATAAGCTAAATATTAATTACCTCCACTACATATTAAAACACATTTTTATGTAAATGTTAATATGAATATTTATAAACATTAATTAGTATAATTCATAATTTCACAGACACCAATTCCGATGAGTTAATTTTTCGTGTATAGATGAAAAACAGGAAAATGTAAAAAAAAAGTAAACACTAGATTTGTACTACACTTGCACTTTCCTTACTATGTTTTGTTTCTTAGTTTCATTTTGTAAGTTATGAAAATTAGTTATTTTTATGAAAGAAAACTATTTCATTTTTTAATACGCTATATAGAGATGTAAATTGAAGCATTATAGAAGAATTGACCAAATTACTAGAATATTATCTAACCTATCGTCTTGATAATATTCTAGTTTGACCATAATATTACCAACGACCAAATTAAGCTGTAATTTTGCTTTTTATTATGACAAAAATTATGCTAAGCCAGTGATTCTCGACTGCTGTGCACACTAGTCTGCTTCCCGATCCACTTTAAGTGTACCGCGAAATATTGTCACGTGTATGGAAGTAGTAAACTGCACAAATAGTTGAATAGAAACATTGAAATAAACTAAGTTCATATTTGTGTGTGTATTTTTAAATGGTTTTATTTCATAACATAACACTTTAAAAAATTTTTTCTAAGTGTGCCATGATATTTTATTTGCTCTCAGGTGTGCCATTGCTTAAAAAGGTTGAGAAATAAATACTGTACTAAGCGAAAGAGAAGAGGTTACCATTTAAAGTGCGTATAGGGTGGATTAATAAGCGGCGAAATTAACTGCTGAGAGGAGCCAAATGAAATAATGGACCAATGGGTGTCTAGAAGATAGAATCTCGTTTAATTAAGTTCGTCAAATGAATTTAACAAATTTATTTTATACTACGGTATGAAAGAATTACTCACAATTAGGAGGTGCGTATCTCGGTAATTGGTAAAAAGAAAAAATATTTAATTTATTTTTTTCGGTTAAAAAATTCTAGATCGGAGTAAAAATACACTTAAATTTATTTTTAATTTTAAAACTACACAGTCTTTGTATTAATTAAAGAGCAATGTAAAACAAAAAAATATTAAAATTTCATTTCCCTATATTGCATAGTTTTCAGTTCACTGTTCATTTTTTTTAATGCGTACCAGAATTTTATTTATCGTAAAATTAAAATAAAATAATTTAAAATTAAAAACCATATCACCAGCCAGCTTCCCATCCGTTCCCCTCGACCCCCCTCTCTCTCTCTCTCTCTCTCAGTAAATACTCGTGAAACATTCAGTGATTTACTAAGCGTAGCTTAGATGTGACACAAGGCAAAAAGTATGGAGCACCAAGTGAGATTGAATTCACTACTCAGTTATAATTAATTTTTCTTTAGCAAGACAAGCTTACTAACCATTACACCACGTCGAAGTGCCCACTCGAAAGCTTCTTAACCCAACATGTAATCACTGAACTTTGATCCGAAAGTTTTCACTGTAATTAACGTTCGATCTATGTGATCGTCACTGAATTATGCATTGACATTTGACAAGGAAAGAGATTATGTTGAAAATATTTGTTGCGTGAATGTTTTTACAGTTTTTCTCTAAAAAATAAATTATATAAATTATTTTTGAGAGAGAAAAAAAAAACGTATGGCATTCATTCATATTCATCCCCTCTTTCTTGTAAGTTTAGAGAGTTTAGGTAAGCAGACCCCGTATTTAAGGAATGAATGCCGTACGGTTACTACTGTTTGTTATACTCTCAAAAAAAAAAAAATAAACAAACAAACCATTGTCATCATCCGATGAGTATCAATGTCTGTATGCTGCCGACTAATGGCTTTTTAAAAGTGTTTTAAATATAAAATGATTTTAAAAAAGCTACTCACAGACGTAAATCATAAAATCGTTTACCGCGAAGGCTTTGATGAAGCACCGAGCTATGAAGAACAAGAATGTTGTGCTTCCAATGAGTTCTGGAGTCATGCATCGTTGCATCAGTTTGAAAATCGTCAACGTGAAGATAGGACTCAGAAAAGACATAACAGCACTGAAGTTACCAATTTTCACAGAGTCCCAACAAAAAGGTGAATTGAGAACAAACAACGTTTCAATGCTAAATTCTCCAATTACGCTCAAAGACAAGGTCGCAAATGCCAACAGGCATAACCAAAATTTGTGTTCGTTTCTTTCGGGTTTTTCTTCAGAACATATGTAAAATTTCACCAGACGTTTGAAAGTCATCTTAGGCGAGAGTTCAGAGAAGTTCCTTTTGGTCACAGTTTCTGGGACAATCGTAACGAATAAAATTAACATCAAGATTAAAATAGCGATGGCAAGAATCAGGGGCCAAAAATAACCAGCATGACAAATAAAGTAACCAGCACCAACAGACGCAAACCCTCCACAAGCAGCAAAAATGTGTTCGCTGGCAACTATTAACAAAGCTCTTTTATGGTTTTTGGGGGTAATATCCGCCGTGTACGCAAAACTAATCAGCATATTCAACCGATAACCGCCAGTAAGTCCTTCAGCGACGTAACCTAACAAAAGAAATTCTGTCGGCAAAGTAAATTTCATCAGTAGAGCGTAGGTTATATAACGTATAATATGTCCAATCATATTCATGGAAATAATGATCTTACGTCCCAAAATATCCATCCAAGATCCAATAATCAAAACAATCAATATTTCTGGGATGCCACTGGTGTATGAAAACGTTTTTGTCCATCCTGCTGTGACGGCCTGTACTTTCTGTTGGATGTGGTATTCCTCGGTTGTTTTGTTGATGTAGCAGTGACCAAGCGAGCGGCAAGAAGTAGTATTTTTTATGTACGTGATGTTGTGCTCGCCGAAATATTCTTGATTCAGTCTAGAGTAGAGGTACTGCGATAAAACTGGTGTGCTGATAGCTGTAGCGATGCTTTGAAATGCATGTATTACATAAAACATGTAATGATGCCAAGTCACTTTTTGAACCAATGATTCTGGTCTCACTTCCAAAATTTGTTCATCTTCTTGAACTGGCATTGTGTTTCTAGTAGTAATGTTAATTTAATGAGTTCCACGTAGTTATTATTTTTTTTAGATTGATATTCTTCTGTTTTCCATCATCATGAAAATAAACAACAATGGCAATTCTCAGAAGTTTAAAGAATTATTTTGTAGGAGTGGTCAGAGAACACTTATTCAGTTCCGACTTATTCATGCAAATTATCAAAATAATAAATAAAGACAGAAAAAGAAAAAATATTTCCAGAATTTGGGTCTTTCATGCTCAGAAAAGTGAATATGTCCAAAGAAAAACTTACTATACTTGGTCGGATAACTTAACTCATTTATTTTACATTGTTGTCCTTTTTAATTTTAACCCAAGTCATAAAAATGACGATTATGGGCAAAGTTATAGCTTACAACAGGATGAGGATCACAAATGTAAAATTAAAAACGTCAGAATACTGAAAAAGAGAAACTGTTGTTTGTATACAATGTATGTGTGCAACGTAAAACAGCAGTCAACATATTTTTATTTTATCCTACTACTTGACTAGAAAATTGTCTACAGTGCCATTTATATCTTTTTCCTTTTCTCCTTACACTCTCTTTGAGTTTATCGCCTATCTATTCCGATTTCTTTTTTTCTCTTCGTTCTCTTTCTCTACTTTCCCTTCAGCCCTCATCTGCAGCCGACTTTTTTTGTCGCCAGGCAAACCAACCAATCAAATGACTTGCCCACAACCAATTTGTGTTACAGACCTTACTGCAATATCCTGTTAAACAAGTAAAATAAAATAAAAAGCTAAAACAAAAAATAAATAAATAACTGTACTTCTGCGTGACCCAAGAAGAGGGTAAAAAAATAATACAATGTTGGCTATGATCGCGGGCCTAGTTATTTTAATTTATAATTATTTTATTTCTGTTAATTAGCTCTCTTTATTTCAAGGCCTTTTTAAGATAGAGCTAGAGTGTAATTAGCTCTATTTTCGGGTGCGTTTTTATTTATAAATTGGTGTAAATGTTGAAAAAAGGAGATAAGTGTCTTTGTAAGAGGCGTCCGCAGGGGCTTATGGGACGAGAGGGAGGATGAGGTGTGACTTATAGGGGCGACGGTCTTTGACAAGCTGTCTCTTGGAAATGGAAGGTCGCTACGCGACGAAGTCTGTGAAACCGGGTCAAGATGCCGTTCAACTGCCGAAAATGACCCTTTGATGGGTTTTTAAGTCTTTTTTTAGGCTCAAATCGGCTCCGGTTTTTATTTTGTTTCTTTAGGTGGGAGTGGGTGCTAAAAATTCTGGATTGCATTGCTTATTTTTTTCTTCGAGTGGAAGGTGTCCGAGTTAGCTCTTCCTTAATTATTCCCTAATTGTTCACTAGGGGTCGCTCTCCCTACACTAAAAATACTGGGCGGCTTCTTGCCTTGTTCTCTTTTTACTTTGGAAGGGGTGCCAATTCACTGAAGTGACTTTCCCAATGTCCAAGTTTTCAAACAGACAAGCGTGACTTCTCCAAAAGTGTATTTTCCCTATCACCAACACTGAAGCCACATTCTGTTTTCCGGCTGTTAGGACGATTCGAACTGCTAGGACTGGAGACAGGTTTTCTGCAACGCCATACTTTCAGGTTGGCACGCAACGAGCAAGGTGAATGGCATGGAGGGCATTCCACGGAAGATGGTAATATTCCGTGTAGTCAAAGAAATTCTACTAAAGCCTCTTCATTCATTCGAAAGCATTGAATTGCTTCGTACATAGTGATGGAACAAATTGTGCAATTCGACATTTCTGCAGTAGTGTGTAGTGTAGATGAGGATGTGAATAGTATTCGGGTGAGCAAATAGACTGGTGTCAACCCTGCTGACAGATGTCCGTATCATTGAAAATGGTCTGGCTATTTGGTGGAATCAAAAGTGAATTGGCGCTCCTTCTGCAGTGAGGTGTGCCAGTTTTGGCTAGAAAATGTGCAGGAGAAGTTGGGTGGACCTGGTGTTGAGGTAGAAATCGACGAAACAGTTATCTCAAAACAAAAATATAACCGGGGATGTTGATTGAAAACGGTCTGGCTATTTGGCGGAATCGAAAGAGTCTCGAAGAAGACGTTTCTAGTACCACCTACGTCTGATTGTGGAGAAGGAGAAGCCAGGAATGCCCATACACTTGTCCCCTTGATTATGCGACACATCCGACCAGGATCAATCATTTACAGTGATTGCTGGTCGGCGTATGTGCGGATATCGGAACACGGATACACGCACAAGCAAATAAACCACAGTGAACATTTTGTACATCCAACAGACCAAAATATCCACACACAAACGATTGAAAGACTGTGGAGGACGACTAAGGGTATAATTGGGACACAGATAAATCGGGTATATACTAAGGGTATAAATCGGGACACAGAACTGCTTATTTAAAACAATATATTGCTCGTTTTCTGTTTTTAAAAGCAATCCCTGAACATAGCCAGCGCCTTCACGTTTTCCTGAGAGAGGCGAGCAGATTGTATCCAGGACCCTAAAACTACTTCATTATAAATTTTCATTTTGTTTCCCGAGCGCTAATATCCCTTCAAATTTTTAATTTTTCTAAAATTGTCAATGTCATTTTTTCCATAGATATGAAACTTTTAACTATTAAAAAATGCTTTACTGTACTACTTACTTTGTTATTCTTTTATTTGTCGATATTTTCATATATTTGAAAGTTAACTTTTTTTTTTAAAAAAGAAAAAATTACTTCTTTTATTTATCAATATTTTCATATGGCTGACAAAAGACCGAGAAGAAGTCCGATTTTCTTATGGTCGTTAACATCCAAAAAGGTAGGTTTCTTCATGATCTAATTGTTGATTTGAGTTCAGCATGTACATTTGCATGGAAATAAGACTATTTTGGTAAAATTTGAAGGGATATTAGCGCTCGGGAAACAAAGTGAAAATTTACCACTGAAAAGGGTCATGCAAAACTATTGGGCCAATGAAAGATCTGAGATGATAATGTTATGGTAATATGCAAATTTCTAAGTAAGAATAGTTCCATCTTATTTAAAAGGAGTGTAAGTTGTCTTGGCAAATTATAGTTGAACATCAGCTTGCTTTTTCACACTAAAATCATGGCTAAAATTTCTGCTGAAACAAAGATGAAGGTTGTGACTTTGAAAAGGAATATGATTCAACAAGAGTTTGTGGAATCTTCCACATTTGCCAGTTACCCCCCTCGAGGAAATGCACTCTTCCCCTGTAGTGATTATCACCACCATCACACACATACATACATACAGATCATACGACAAGCATTCATTAGCTAATCTCCTCAAAACTAGCTTGCTGATTGGTCAATTCCCCACCAATCAGATATCCTGCATGCGAGGAATAATATTTTCCCGCTTACTAAGCTCTGAGCCTGTCACATGATACACCATCTTATATAAACAAAACATGAGTGGTTCTCTGTCTCTTGCTCTCTCTTCATTCTCTTCATTCATCTCTACAGTCTCATTCCTTGCTGCCAAAATGTGACCTTCAAGAACTCTCATCTTGATCCTGCGGTCAGACATTAAAGAACATTACCAACATTCATGCAAGTATGAATTCTTAACTCTTCTGAACTCTTACCAACTTTCCCAACTCACATTTTCTAACATGCAACAGGAACTTTATTCTTCTAAAACTACAGTTTAATAATTAATTCAACTTTGTGAGTTCCAGTACAAATATTTCCCAAATCTAAGATGAGAATCACAGTTTATAGGGGCATGTGGGGAAGATAACAATTAACCCTAGACTGGTTCAGATTGTAGTGATTAAGGTAGTATCCTCTTGGGAGTCGCTTGCTCAAAGCAACACTCTGTGTGTGGCATAGCGGGTTTTAATTGTGAAGGTTAGAATAGGTGGAACTAAGGAATGTAGTTCATCTGAACACTTCAATGGAAATAGTAAAAGAGGCAGATATAAAACATTTTGGTGAGATACCTCATACATTTATTTAAATCAATGTTTTCACAACAAAATTGGTATTGACCAACAGATGTTGAAAGATTTTTCGTAAATTATCTCATTCCAGAATGTATAAATGTTTGCATTTATCTTGATCCCATATCAACTTTGAAGAGTCTTATAATTTTACTGCCTATAATATTAGCTCAAAACATTATTCCATTTTCCCAAATATTGTCTTCCAAAATGTGATGGTTATTTCCACAAAGAACCAGCCATCAGGTCTATCTAATGTATCTCTACATTCATCATCAAAAATGACTGTTGAGAAAGCAGTTTTAAAGTATTTAAATCAAAATTACATCATATGTAGGTTCCATCTTTACACTACTATATATGAACAAAAATTTCACAATAAATTTATATAAATTATAAAAGGTATATTTAAAAAAAGATTAGGTAAAAATCTAACATAAAAGAAGGAAACTAACACTGATAGAGGATGGAAACTTCTTGGAGCTTGGTTCTCTACAGCTGAAGATTATTTTTTAAAGTTCCAGGTATTAGTTAATGATTTTGGGTTGATGTTACAGTGTATCAGTTGATTGCTGACTGTCATTGCAGGAGTAACCATAATACTGAAAACTAAGGAACATTTTCAAGGCCTCAGAAATATCTCAAAAACTTTCCAGCCATGTTGCAAGCAAGATTGTAAGGATAGTAAAAGAGCAACAAAGGATTCCTCACAAAGAGTGTGATTGGTTGATTTTGTTTAGTGGAATATCAACACCTCTATGGGTGTTGATATGCTACTAATACTGAAATCTAAATATCTTGAAAACATTTTTATGGCTTCAACTAAATATATTTTAAATGCAATTGTATACTTTCAACTACAGATAAAATGTATTGTTGGTCATTTTTACTATAAAAATGTATTACTGGTATTTTTACTATAAAAATGTATCTTTATACTTTCATAGTGTTTTGTTTTTGTTTGGGGATTTACTATTTAACCATAGCTGGGACCCTAACAAGTGCTACCACCTTGGGTAAGGGTGAACTTAGGAATAATAGCAATTAAGAGGTGGTTCCACACTATTCAAAATCTCTAATCTTCTGATTGGAAGCCTTGTTACTGGATGTAGTTTATCATATCCAGGACTGGCAAAGAGCACGCAAAAGGTCTCCAAGCATCAGAGACAACAGTTAAGCTTCAAACTGTAACTGTTTTCAGAATGGCTTGTAATCTTGTAGGACACAAAAAGTACATTCTCTGAAGAAATTACATGATGTGGAGTTGTGTTTGAAGTTTGATAATGAGCATTTTTGTAAGCAAGATATCTGCTAGAATAATATTCTTTGGTCTTCTGAGATCAAGATGGATTTATTTGACCTCAATTCATATTATCAAGTTTAGGGGAAGAAGATCAAAAGCTTCAAACCAAAGATGACCGTATAAACTGTGAATCATAAAGATAGCAATGCAGTGGTATGAGGTTGTTTTACATCATATGATATCGGATGATCCCATAATCAAAGGGAGAGTGAGTGGAACTATATAAGATATTGACCATATAATATTAACTATATTATATTAACTATATATATAACAAGATATAGAATTATATAATGAGATATATTGAACAAGAACATTTTAAATCAGTCAATAAAAATGTATTGGATATTTCATCAGGAAAACAATTTTATACATACTGCCAATGCAACCAAAGAATGGTTTGAAAATAAGAAAACTTATTGAAGTGGCCCAGTCAGTCCCCCGACTTGAACCTAATTGAAAATCTATATCCAAGCTTGTCAACCATGTAATTTGACTGAACTGATGATCTATCATGAAAAGTCGTTCAAAATACCAACAAAAGAATATTCAAATCTAATGGTTACTTATAGGAAGCAAATGGAAATTGCTGCTGCTGTGAACAAAGGCTTTACCACAAAGAACTAAAAACCAAAACACTATGAAAGTATAAAAATACATATTTATAATAAAAATACCAGCAATACGTTTTTATATAAAAACATTACCAACAATACATATTTATAGTAAAATTACCAACAATAAATTTGTAAAACAAAATAAACAGCAATTCATCTTATAGTTTAATTACCAATTATACATTTTTTATAGAATTACCAGCAATACATTTTATCTGTAGTTGAAGGCATACAATTGTATTCAAAATATATTTAATAGAATCCATAAAATTGTGTTCAAATTATTTAGATTTTGGCATTAAATAATCCATACAGGTTGATATGCTGCTGAACAAAATCAAACAAAGTACTAAACTCTTTCTGCTTTGTAGAGGATATTGAATATTTTTATTAAAGGTAGATAACTTTGATATCTGAATTTTTAATTTACATATTCATCATTTAAAAATGTTTTTTCTGACAACTAAAATTTTTTGCAACACACTGACATGTTGGCATGTTGACATATAGTATTTAGTATTGTTGAAGTTATTGCTAAAATTTTTTGTTGAGATTTAAAAACTCTACATTTCCTTCAATTTCGCAAACCAATCAATAAAATTTGAATAAGATGATTTATTTAGAAAAATACTTTTATAAAACCCTACTTTACAGTTGAATAATTTCTTTAATTTAATTTGATTTTATAGAACTTCTTAGTAAACAATATTTTTTAGGAAAATTTATTTTTTTCCTTTTTTTCCTTTTTGCTTTTTAACAGCAAAGAATAAATTCTTAGGTTTTCTTACACGTGAGCATGCAACGTACAACTGGTTATGTGTAAATATTTATTTCTGGAGCCAAATTCCAACTTTTTGACGTGTTTGGCCTTTGTTTATGGTTTTTGCAAACTGGAAACTGGATTCTTGTATATAAAAACTTAAAGAAAATATATGCAAAAATCAATATTGCATTTTTATTAAATAAGTATTTGCTACTTTAATCATTAACTCGTTTTTAAAATAGTGGTAATATTTTGAATAAAACTCTTAATTTTTCCAAAAAAATTAATGAAAATTTATTGTACTAAGCTATGCACCCTAGTAACACCAACTGCAATTTGTACCCCCTCACCTGTTTGCACTTCTCCCCAAAATGTGTTTTCAATTGGTCAATGTATATAAATAAACAATCTAATAAATAGTGTTTAATATCCTCAAGAACAAAAATAGTATAAATTAACTTTCATCATATGCTTAGATTTTATTACAATTCTAACCATCGCTTTTTAAAACAATAAATATTGCCGAGCAGTGAAGGTACTTAAAATAATAGCATTTAATACCGTTTTTTTGTGGGCATGAAGGTCCAAGATTGACAAAAAATGCTTCTATGTTTATATTAAAGAAAATACAGAAATATTAATAATCTTAAGTTATTTGAGATTAATCTTAAGTTATCTGAGATCACTGATTCTAAAACAGGAGGTAACTCCTAGAAAAAGAATTTCACATCTAAGACATGGAATTTTAGTCTCAGGAGAAAATGGAGATGAATTTTAGTCATGAGCTCAATTCCTTGAGGTTTCTCCTACATATTTCTTGTGACATTTATTACAGGTGATAGAGTAAATTCCTCCTTCAAGTTGTTTTAATTGCTAGATCATCTACAGTAAATTTACTGGCAGATCTTCTGTCGTCACAATGTGGGATACTTAATAACAAAAGTGATAAAAGCATAAACAGAAAGGAAAAGAAACTAAATGAAATTGGCTAGACTAGATACCCAAACAAATATTTTTTTTTAATTTTAATTTAAAAGTTTAAAATTTCAGCATCCCCACTCCTTTGTGTGCATGTGTAGTCACATCACTTTAGTCTGATGAGGTCCTTAAGGACAAAACACGTCACATGAAAAAATTGATTTTTCTAACATTGTCCTGATATATATCGTTTTCCCATATCAATTCTTCCATTTTTGTTACATTCATTGAGTTTTAAAACTGTAACACAATGGCAATCAACCTTTTACTATTCATGGCCCCCTCTTTTGAAAGATGATTTTTTTGATGGCCCCCTCCTAGCTGTTTACTTTAATAAAAACTCATTTTACAATTTCTGGAAAAAAAGAAATGTTGATATTTCTCCATATAAGCTTCAAAACTGCTTATTTTAAAAGCCAAACCAATTAACTTTTATTTTGACAAAAAAGTTCTGCACATAAATGCACACACAAATTAAAAAGTTCTGTAAAATAATAAAAATAAAGTTATACAAAATAAAGTTAGTAACTATGGGGATGATTCAATAAGTCAATGGAAGTAATGTTATAAGTGAAGCTCAAAAATGTATTTAATTTAAGTTTAATAGAACTAAAATATAAAGGGCAACAGGGTAGTACCCCCCCCCCCAAATCCCAATATTTTTTATGGCCCCATAAAATTTACCAGGGCCCTCTTGTGGCCATGTGGCTCCCGGTTAAGAACCACTGCTGTAACACATAAATTTTTTCCAATATTTGGAACAAATTTATGATAATAAATTACACTCTTTTAAAGTAAAGATTTGAGTATTTATATAAAATAATAACAAAAAGTTAAAAGTGCATTGAGAGTATATAAACAATAATGTTAGTATAGTAAGATATTATAAAAGAACAAATGTAAAACTTACACAAGTAGATCATCCAGTCATTCTTTGCAAAGGCCTTAATGAAGGATCGAGCAATAAAAAAACCAAGAGAAAAACTGGCAATTAGTTCTTCATTGAAGAAATACTGCATCAGGCGCAAGACCAGAAGAGATAAAAATGGGTTGACAAAAGCCATCACAGCACCATAGTTTCCAAGCTTGATAGGTGTCCAACAAAATGGTGAGTTGAGCACAAAAAGTGTATCAAGACTGAATTCTCCGAGGACTCCTTGTGAAAGAGCAGCAAATGCTAGGAGACAAAGCCAAAATTGTAACCGGTTTCTGTTATCACCTTGCTTTTTCTTTGTGTAAAAAGAAGTAACTCGTTCCAGACTCTTTCGAGGTGAAAGTTCCGATAATTTTCCTCTTTCTATTGTTTCTGGAACAATGATGATGAACAAAATGATGGCTAAAATATTTACAGAAATGGCAAAAATCAGTGGCCAGAAAAAACCAAGTTTTTCAATGAAATAACCTGATCCCATGTACGCCATACCCCAGATAATATGATAAAGGTTCTGGACTAGAACAAGAGAGAAGGCTCTTTTGTGGGTTTTGGGTGTAATATCTGATGTATAGGCAAAGTTCACCAGAATGCTAAGGTAATAACTGCCACCAAAGCCCTCAAAAAAATAACCTATCAGAAGGAAGGCAGTGGGAAGGTTAAATTTCATGAAAAGGCAGTAGGTTATGTATTTAAAAATATGGCTGCCCATGTTTAGAAGAGAAACAGTTTTTCTGCCAATAACATCAACCCATGCTCCACCCAAAAGAACCATAGCAATGGTGGGGATACCATGTGCTAATGAAAACCATTGTGACCACTGCGCATTAATGGCTTGAACTTCTTGTTGCAATATATATTCTGGGGAGCTCTTGTTAACAAAACATTGTCCAAGGTGTTGTTTTGGGGTTGAGCTTTCAAATGTAATATTATGCTCAGCAAAATATTCTTTATTCAGTTTGTGGTAGAAGAACTGTGACATAACTGGAAAGCCAATGGCAGAACCAACAGACTGGAACATATGGATGACAAAAAACATGTAATGGCGCCAAGTGACATTTTGAACAAATGCCTTATTAGTTTCATCTTCCTTCTTTGTATCATCATAATTCTTCTTTATATCATGTACATCTGACTTCTCATTGTCCAAACCCATAATTTTGGGTTTAAAATATCAGTTTCAAAAAATAATTTAGCCTCTGATTTTGATGATGATAAAGAAACACAAAATGATTCACTTTTGATCAATAAACAAAAATGAATAAAGTGTAATAAATTAGTTAGCTTTTTATACTTTGTGTAATCTTTATTGTTCTGTCATTTGAGACAAGCTGAGCATGATGCTTGCAAAATTTAATCATAATCTTAGATTATATTGGGCAGATTGCTGCAGATTAAGACAAAATGATTACCTTGTTGGCATATGTGGTATGCTGAATGGGAAAGAAAACAAAACAAGGAAGATAAGTAAATATTTGCGTTAAACGAATGAAAAGATGAAGTTTGAATTTTTTATAAATTATAACAGGCACCTGGCTAGTTTTTTCATTTTTTATGTTTTATTAAATTACTTATACAAATTTTCATTTTAATAAAAACAACACAATCTATATATTCACATATATTTTCTATTATTATTCACATATATTTTCTATTATTCACATATAAAAAAAAATTTTCTATTATTCACATATAAAAAAAAATCTCATATATATATATATATATGTATGTATGTATGTATGTATGTATATATGTGTAATATTTTTCTACATCATTAGTTGTGGCCACTCCACAGAAATTAACAAATTATACGCAAGTTGTAATTATTTGTAATTATTATTATGATGATGAATAGAACATTATTTGCTTAGTTAATATTAAGAGGTATTGAACATGATCAAGATACTGTAGTGCATCTTAAAGTTTTGATATAAGTACAATGCAATTATAAAATTACTTAAATATTACCATCTGGTATATATAAAATATTTCTTCATTGTGAATAATTATGCAAAATACATATAAGGAAACCTTCAAAAAGTTGAAAAGTATACAAGATGAACTTTTTGAACAACATATGAAAAACATTCATGAATCTCAAATATATACGCACAATTAATTATGAAAGTAATAATTTAATAGAATTAACATAACAGCAAAATATATTAAAAAATTTTGAATAATATTTTAATTTCTTCTTGCTGTATGATTTTATGTTGTCCTTATTATTATTATTATTATTATTATTCAAAAAATGCTGTTTAATATCAACTTTAAAATAGATGTGTGGGTAGTGTGCTAATTATTGACACAAAAAATAGAACTGACAGGCCATGTTCAAATTCCAGCCAAAGCTATTTCATTCACTTCACAATAATGACCTTAGGAAAGGCATGAATCTAACTCTTCTTACTCAGCTAGGGATTAATAATTGGGTTCTTTAGCTTTGGTTGTCAACCAGTCTAGAGAAGGACAATTTAAGCTGGTTAGAAGCAACACTTTTTGTGGGAAGGCTGTGGCACTTTTTGTACATGGGGAGTCTATAAGGTTAGCATACATACAAAGCCTTTAGATTGTCTAAATTTCATAAATGAAACATAATTATTATTATCAATTTTTTACTAGTTTTTCTTTTCATCTTATTTCCGTTACTTTTTATTCCAACACTTTGTTTTTTTGTTGTTCTATAATCATTAAGCAAGTAGCACGATTTGAAAAAGAATTGACAGTTCATCCATCAGAAACTAATTCTTTATTTTCTGATACATTCTGTTTACTTAATCATTAATGTAAATTCACCTGAGTATTGTAATAAGAAGTAACTAGAATAAGATGAAACATAAGGTAATCAAATCATTTTACATACTTATTTTTAACCTTAACAAAGGACAGTTATTTAAATTTTTAAGTGCCTTGTTAAACTTATTTTTATTATCAAGTGATAGAAGGTATTTGCTTTCCAAAAATAAATGTGTCTGCTATCACAGACACGCTCAGAAAGTAAAACTATTATCCATTTTCTAAGCCTATTATTTGTATTTCAAATAGTCATTTAAAATAAAACAAGGGAAGTAAAGTTAGTAGTAAAAATTAATATATTATATCTTATAAAAACATATACACTTAAGAATGGACATAAGCTTATATTTTGAGGTCACTGGGATCAAAAGTTTTCAAATATAATGAAGATGATCCTAATCCCTGAGTTTTTTTTACTTACTGAAACAACCTTGTTCTTTTCGTTGTATATTTAAAAATAGGAATGCTGATATATGATATATCTAAAAATTGTTTTTTTAATTCTATCGATTAATAAATATGTTTATAACTATCTAACATCCAGACATAATTCTCTTTACATAAATTCAAAACATGTTGAATATAATGATAACTTACCCTCAGGACCATTAATGAATTATTTATGCTGACTTACATTGCTGATGGTGTGCATGAAACTTTCAGTATTCCTTTGAAAATTATCTCTACAGAAAATATTAAACTATACAGTTCTCCTTATATTCTACTATAAGATATTATTTTGTTATGAACAAATCTATTATACTTACACATAAATTGCAATAGAAAATCTCTAGTCATATGATTCAGCAGCAACAAATCCTCACGTTCAACAAAAGAGAAATATTTTCCACAAGGATTATTGTTTTTTTTTATGAAGTTCTAAAAAGTCAAGGACAAAATATGTGAATAAACTAGTATTGTAAATAAGAAGTCTGTATTATTCTTATAAAATAGATGAATTATTGTCTTCTGTTCTAAAATTGTAAAAATCTATGGTGGATTATTTATAGACTCTCATAAATATTAATAACATCGTGTGGGGGCTCAATAACTGTTAAATACCATACAATAACATTGCCTGGTAGTTAACAAAACAAGTCTAGCAGACCATTTACTAGTGCACTGAGTTGAATTATTCCTAATATTGTGTCCTTGTGTCAGATTAAGTTAAATTTAGTAAGTAATGACATTAATTACTAGCTTAAAATCCATCTTATTGGGCGGCATTTAAGCTAACTCCTGTGGAGGGCCTCCGATTGGACCTTTTTCACAAAAAGTAGGGAGGAATAGATGCAATAGGCAATAATAAACTACAGAACAACTCAAAATTGATTGCTGCATTTAAGTATTGCATTAATATTTAAGCTTACCTTTTAAAAGTTCAACAATAATTCCAGCCCAATATGACCAAAAGTAAATTCTTCTAATAGCATGAATAAAGTGAACAGATTTCTGCCTGAACTATGAAAATAATCTTTAAAAATCTCAAATGATTTGAATTCTGTTTTGAAAAGAATATCTTTTTGTTTCAACTTCATGACTTTAAATCTTGACTTTATTTACATTCATAATGTTAAATGAGGTAAAGTTGAACTAAAAAAATTCTACCAAGTAAAAAAAATGTTCTAATGCCAAATAAATATTATTTGCTCTACTTTGTATTGAGCACTTTTTCAAAAATAGTATTTTTGGTTATCAGAATTTTAATCCATCTATACCAACCCTGTATGTGTGTATGTACATGTATATATATATATATATATATATATATATATACATGTATATATGGATTATTCTATTATTAATGCCTGCCTTCATTCTTGACCACTGAGATTGTTTTTTTTAAATCTTGATACAAAACATACACACTGAAAAACAAAATATTCAGTTATAAAATTGAAAAAATATGAAAAACAAAAATTTCAGTTAAAAATTGCCAAATGTCATACATCAAATAAATGTTTTTCCTGCCACCTAAAATAGTTTATTACAGAATATGACTAAGCATAGAAGTAATAGAGTAGCAATAAAGTCAGTGGCCAGTGATAAGAAAGTCTTAAATATACCAAGTTAAATTGCAGTCAGTGCTAGAAATGTATTTGTAGTATTTAATTTCTTTTTTCTTTTTTGATAGAATTTGCTATGTCACTAAATATGTAATCATTAGAAAGAATGAAAGTTTTGAGGCATTTGTTTAATAAACACGTTATCATATAAAACATAAATGTGTAGGATATTATGATAATGTATTACAGAAGAAAAATGGAAGATGTAAATGTGAGAGAAGAAGAAGTCTTAAACACTGTCACCATTGTATTTGATGGAAAAGCATGCTTGGTACATTTTATAGAATTATTCACTTTACTTGTCCAAAACCCTGTCTTGCAAATATTTTTTATTAATAAATTTATTTATAAGTACGTGTGTACAAATGAAAAGATTTAAAATTGACAATTTTTTACATTTCACTAAAACAGCCCTTAAAAACTTTTCTTTTTTTCTTTTTCTCACTGAAACTAGTAACATCTCTGATATGTCAGTTCCGTGTTTTCATGCAGTCAAAATGGAATAGTCCATTATTTATGAGGTATTGGCAGGGTATAAAACTAAGGAAACTAATGAAGAGAGGGAGAAGCAAAATTATTATAGAGATTCTATTCACAATGGAGTTGTCACTATTTTTACCTCTTTTCCCTTTGAAACGTATGTATACAGACATCAGTGGTGTAGCTAGAGTAAATATCACCCGGGGCGGTCTGCTCAAATGTCACCCCAATGACCCCGATTCACCCTATGCTGAATGGTTAGCTGTAGCTAAATTTTCATACATGCTCTACCTCTACTTTACTCTACTGACCGGTACGTTACTGTTTACATGTATGATCCAAGACAAAATCCAATACCACAAAATAATCAGTTCAAATCAAAAGATTTTTAAAATGCAACTGTTCACTTTCAGAACAACTAAATACAAAACACGGCAATACACAAAAGAATGACATTCGATACTATGGTCTTAGAATGAATGTTTTCTTGTTTTCATTGTGGCAAACTGGTCAATGACATCGTCAAAATCTGTTTGTCTTGTAAGCTCGTTTTCAATGGACAGCACAGCCAGATCCGACAGTCTCGACTGGCTCATGGTTGACAGGAGGTAAGTTTTTATAAGTTTAATTTTGGAGAAACTTCTTTCACATGATGCCACAGAAACACATATTGTCAGAAAGAATCTTAGAGTCAGCGTAAGATATGGCAATGACTCAACAAAGTCCCACTTGATGATAAACTGCAGGAACTGCAGTACAGTCCAGTGCTTGGCTTCCTCCAAGTTTATTTCAGCTGCTTGTAGGTGTCGCCTTAAACGTGGAATTTCTAAACAAAGTTCTTCTTCAGACAGCTCATCATACACAGCAGTGAGCTTGGCAACAGACAATTGTATTTCTTCGTCTTTGGCACAAATAATATGGTCTGACTGAACGGCACAAAATGGCAGCAAAATGTCATTCACTGCTTTTCCTCTGGTATCCAACTCGATTTGGAAACGGTCCAGACACTTGAACATTGCTCTCTTAGTCTCCTGCTGCAATGACAATCCAGCATCTTTTGGCTCCTCTCCTAGCATTCTTCTCTTTCTTCTGATTCTCTTCTCTGTAGGAATATCAAGTTCTTCACATTTGGCAAGGGCTTGCTGGATGGCACTGTCAACAACATTTGTACGCTGCTCTTCCAAAAAGACCTTGAGAGCCCTTAATTTGGTAGCAACCATGTCCAGAGTAATACCTGGTGTTTGCATGTACTTCTGGGCTAAGTTGACTTCTTGTAAAACGTCACCCCAGAAAAACAAGAAAGAAATGAAAGAAAAGTCGCATATAGCTGGCAACAGATTGTGCGCAGCGCCTCTTGTCTCGTCGCTTTCTTCGACACCACATAGGGCTTCAATGGCTTCCACAAACTGGTTAAACTTCTGTATCACTGGCTTTACAGTGTCAACATGTGCACTCCAGCGAGTTGTAGACAGTCTCTTCACTGTTAGACCTGTGTATTCCACTATCCCAGTGATGGGTCGACAGAGCAAAAAAATTTTTGGCACCTTAGCCTGGTTGAAAAATTTTGTTGGGGGTGACATTGTGTCACCTCTCCTGTGCTGGCACCCGGGGCGGTAAGCTATGCCACTGACAGACATAGTACTGTCTTTGACTAGTTCTTCCAGATTTATTTGCAGGCACTTACTCTAAAAAATGATGTAACTTCATGAATCCTAAAGTTGCAAATTAATCATTTTAACTATAATCATGAATAAATGTTACTTGTATCATCGGAAAACAGCTTAAAACATCAGTTAATGAAATCTGGGAATTCTCAAGGAAATATGAATTTGATGATATCTGGTGATCTCCAATAAAATATCAATCAATGATACTGATCGTTTAAGAGTTACTGTAATAATTGCACTGAAGTTCTGTTACTATTCTTGGAGGGACAATCAGGGAAAATGCCAAATTGAATCAGGATTCTTAGCAGCAAATATTACTGTAAATCAACTGGTGATTGAGAGCATTAAAAAGGTAATTGGAAATGTTTTTAATTATATACTGCTGTGGGTAGACATTTCTTTTTTGCCATCAAGTGAATATCTAAAGAACTGGCAAAAAAAAATAACCAACTTAGCAAATACAGAAAGAAAAATGTCACCATCTATTGAATGAACAGTGGAACAAGAACATTCTACTGTCATAAATTAAATAAAGGGTTCAGTTTGAAATTCCCTGAAAGTTAACTAGAGCGATAGACTCCTCAAGGTGGACAGAGAGCTCAACAATCACAACATTGTGATGATGCTAATAAAGTTGAGAACATTAGTCCAAAGTTAAATAATGTAAATAGAGATGACTGCTCATCCCAGAAATTCAGACAATAACTACTGAATGCATGTTGAATATTTTGCAAATCAGCTGAAATATGACAAACACTATTCATTAATCCTTGCAATCCAAGCTTAAATGTTATTTTTCAGCTTTAAACTCCACAACACATAACAGGATTATGAATATTGTTTTTACAGATTAACACAATTTGCTGTTACATTGGTATTTTTTTGTTTATTTAGATTATTACATAAAAAACTACAAAAATAATTTTTTATCAAAATTATTTAATCTTCACACCTCCTTATTTTACATTCACTCTGCTATAAATATTTACCATTAACAAAGATAATAACATAAAATTGCTATGTATTACCAATGTTAAACACTTTCTATTTGTTTTTCAATGTTTTTATTATTTTTCAATGTTTTTATTAATTTTTTTAAGCTTATTCATTGAACAAATGAAATTATTTTTCATCTTTAACTAAAAACATACATTTTTATCCAATTATAAATTCATGGATATAATTTATATATAAGGGTTTATATTGTATATTTAATTTTGATATAAACGTTCAAATTTAGCTCACAGACCATTGTAATTTGAAAAATGATCAGTATTTATAAGAGTAATATTATCTGCCATTCACATACATTTTGCCACATACTTATTTTTTGAAAATTGATAATACTGTATGTAGTGACTTTATATCTTTTTAGCTTTATATATATAAAACCAAATATATATATATATCTATATCTATATATATATTGTGAATTAGGCAGCAAGCCTTCATGTATACATGTGTCGTTAAAAATGACAGACAAGGTACTATGATTAAGCTTTTTATTTAAATTTTCTTGTGATTAAACAAGTGTTTTGTTTTCTGTACACAGAGTGTGTAGAAACTGTCCAAATGTTCTATAATTCTGAGCACATTATTATGCTTGTATTTTCTACTAGTATGTTGTCTGGTAAGTTTGTGTGTGTGTTTAAAAAAAATAAACTCCCATTCAATTTCATAGGTAAAGTTAAGGACAGAGTTTTTTCAAATGTAGTCTTGAGAGTTTCTATTTCTTTAGTGTTATTTGCTAAAATAAAAATATTGTCTACATAGCAGACATATATTTTAGGTATACAGACCAGTTTAAATATCATAGACATTCTTAGACGTTCTTGTAGAATATAGTAACAAGACATTTGTCACCTTATTATATAAAAACCCACAAGCAGAAAGTCTTGCCACCTTAACTTTAAGAGTGAATGCCCACTCAGATACAAAATAGCAGTGATAAAAATCTTCCTAAAAAGAGCACACCAGAATTCATCCTCTTGACTACTCTTCCTTAAAGAACTCAATAATGCAAAACAGACACTAATTAACAATGGCTTCCCTAACAACCTTATAGACCGCCAAATTAGACTACTTCTTCCCAAAGTAAATAACAACGATAGTGAACACACAGTCAAAATTAACATAAATATTTTCTAAAAAAACCAAATTCACATCAACTACAAACAAAATCAATTGTCACTTAGAAATATCATAAAGAAATACACTATCCCATTTGACCTGAACAAAAAAATCAAATAAATTATCATCTACAAAAAATTTAAAACAGCTAACTTTATCCTCAAAATAACAACACATCAGCAAAATCAAAATTACAACAAATGAACATTATCTATGAGTTCAAATGCCCCTGATCAAACCAAATTCATAAATAATTACATCAGTCACACTACTACATGCCTATCCAGATGCCTTATGTTACACTTATCTGACCAGAGCTCTATTAGAATCCATTTAAACACAAACTTACCAGACCCCATCTGACAACATACTAGTAGAAAATACAAACATGATAATATCATTCACATGTAAAAAAAGATTAAAAATAATGGAAGCCCTAATAATAAAAAAAGAAAAAGCCAACACTCAATAATATTAACTACGAACACAGCCATAATATCGTAACTGTTTTTGGAAAATAAAACATCCCTATAACTCTAAAAACATACACACAACCCATACACCCAATTAAAAGATAAAAAATAAAATCATCCTTGATAATGGATAAGAGTATAGCCAAAAACGCTCGGAATTATAAAACATTTGGACATTTTCTACGCACTCTATTTCCAAAAAAAGAAAACACTTGTTTGATCACAAGAAAAACTAAATAAAAAGCTTAATCATAGTACCTTGTCTGTCATCTTTAATGAAATATATATATATAGTTTTTTATTAAATTTTTCTTGTGTACATACAAGTGTTTTCTTTTCTGAACACAAAGTGTGTAAAAACTGTCCAAAAGTTCTGCATGTTCAAATGCTTTCATCTATACTTTTAGCCATTATCAAGGATGATTTTATTTTTACTTTTTAACTGGATGTATGGGTTGTGTGTATGTATCTAGATTTATAGGGAGGTTTTATTTTCCAAACACGGTCAGCATATTGTGGCCATGTTCATAGTTAATGTTATTGAGTGTTGGCTTTTTTCTTTTTTATTATTAGGGCTGCCAATATTTTAAATCTTTTTTACATGTTGATCAGGTTATTATGCTTGTATTTTCTACTAGTAAGTTTCAGATCGAGTCTGGTAGGTTTTATGTGTATTTAAATGAGTCCTAATGGAGCTGTGGTTGGGTAGGTATAACATAAGTTGGTCTGGATAGACATGTAATAGTGAGACTGATGTGATTATTTCTGAGTTTGGTTTGATCAGGAACCCAGTTCCTTAAGAGGCGTTTGAACTTGTAAATAATATTGGTTCTTTGTAGTTTTGATTTTGCAGGTGTGATGTTATTTTTGATGATAAGTTTATCTGTTTTAAATTTTTTGTAGTAGATAATTAATTTAATTTTCTTGTTTGAGTCAACTGGGGTAATGTATTTCTTTATGATATTTCTAAGTGAAAATTCATCTTGCTACACAGACACACAAAACAGACACAAGTTAATGATGGTTTTCCTAAATACCTTATCAACCACAAGCTTAGATTATTTCTTTCCAAAGTAGCTAATAATGATACTGAACATACACTCAAAAACAATAACATTAACATCTTCTACAAAATCCAAATACATGTCAACTATAGCAAGATGAATTTTCACTTAGAAATATCATAAAGAAATACACTACCCCAGTCAACCTGAACAAGAAAATTAAATCAAAAATTTAAATGTAATGTCAATTGTTACCTTCTCTTTTCTTAATTTCTGTTTTTTTATTGTCCTTTTTCCTTAATAGTAGTTTTTCTCATATTCTCTAACACTCAGTAACCTCTTGCATCTTAGTGGCTTTATTACCTTGCTTGGAGTGACATGATTTTTAAAAAAATAGCCTACCTTAAAACTATATTTTTCTCATATATATATATATATATATATATTTAAATATAAATAAAATATATCTGTAAAAAGGCAATATGAATAAAGACAAAAGGAAAAAGTTTTTTTACCAATAAG
Organism: Acanthosepion esculentum; assembly: GCA_964036315.1. Classification (NCBI taxonomy): domain Eukaryota; kingdom Metazoa; phylum Mollusca; class Cephalopoda; order Sepiida; family Sepiidae; genus Acanthosepion; species Acanthosepion esculentum. Next base: position 47,962,492 of record OZ038507.1, read on the forward strand.
TTTCATCCTCTGATGGACGTTTGCCTTGTCTATCAGTAGACAATACCCATTGGTAAAGAAAAGTTTTCCTTTTGTGTTTATTTATATATACCGTATATACTCATATACTTTGAGGACCTAATTTTGAAGGTAATTTCACTATAGTAAGTTGATATATAGTTTGATCAGCAGTGTATCCAGGTCCAGCAGGATTTATGCTAATTTTATATCTCATGTATGATATAAAATTAGGTCTTCAAAAGTTGCATGATATGTGAGTATATATATATATATATATATATATATATACCCACACAAACACACACACTATAAGGCAAACATTTGGGATCACCCACTGAATTTAATAATTACTAAATTTCATAAAATTTTGGGGTTTAATTAACTCCTACTAAGCTAAGATACTTGAACTTTTTAACCTATTAGTGCATGGCGTCCAACTTTTTAGACAAGGCAGTTACCTTAAATTTAAAATTTGCAATCCCTAAGATTACTATTAGGCAGCAAGGTAGATTAGGTTAAAATATTATAGAAACTTTATGCAGTAATAGGTTAATTTCATTCTTCTTTTTCTTCTTCATCATCATCATCATTATTGAATATGTGATAAACCCCTTCAGGAAGAAATATTCCCTCTAGCACAAAGTAAGCAGTAAATTAGTTTTGGAAAATTTGACTTACAGTTGCATAAAAATCACAGAGACTGACATAGATATATCATATGTTGTATTGGGTTCCTCTTAGAGATGTTACAAGCAAAAACTCCTTTTACTGCTTGCCCTTTTAATTATGTGTTTTAATTTCCATATATCTGTTAGGTTAGGTTCCTATTTAGGATGTATGGGAATTGCACCATCCTCTACAATCAGCCAAATTGCAACTGAATCTCATACTAACTTCCATCATGAGCTAACCAAAAACTATCTATCCTCACCAATGAGCTGTCACATGATCCTTAAGACACAGTTAATTCATCCTGTCACAAGGGAGATAATCGCATTCTGCATTCCTATATCTTCTTCAATCTGATCTTAGCATCAAATAAGAAAAACTTTATTCTGCTTTAAAAAAATACATATCTTTCAATTTTACCTTGTAGGTAATTTAACGTGCTAGTTAATCAAATTAACCTATCTATGCTTTTATGAGGTTAATTCTGAACTCATTGTAGTTTGTAAATTTTAAATATTTGTAAAAAGTCATATTTTCATATTTATAAAATCCATGCTAGTCATAGTGTCACACACTATTAGGTCATCCATCAATCTGGTGAAATCCTATTAAGATGCTCTCTTGACTCATAATACTGAATTGTAATGAATCATATGCCCAAAAAATAAAATTTGAGTAATAAATTTTTCAAGCATCATTTATTTATTTTGACGGCTGCCCTAATATTTTGCACTATCAAACTATGGCAAATGATTTAAATATAGATATAATACAAATGGAAATGAAACGAAAAAACTGACTATGACTAAATCAGTAGTACTGGTGAAATATTTTCAAGTACAAGATAAAAATAAATAATTCATTAATTTGAATACTTACTGCTAGAAATTTAAACATTTCTACCAAGGTTATCTCCCTTGATCTGTCAGGTAGGCTTGTTGCAGTGGGCCGAAAGGTGTGAGTGCCACAAAGGCAAGGATAGGTAACGGCAATAGCAAAGAAGGATGACAAAACAAGGATGGTCAGTTGAAGACGATGGGTATCATGTCTTTATTTATTTGTTTGGCGTGCGGTAGATGGTGAGACGAAGGAAAGTTGTGTATCAGGATCCGGATATCGACGGGTGCTGGAGTCGGTAGCTGGGCGTCAATGGCAGTAGATGGCTGGCGTTGTGATGTTGAGTTGGACGTTGAGGTGCTGACGTTCCGGTTGAGGGTTGATGTGTGGATGCTCCAGTCGGGTCGACGGTTGATGATTGTTGATGAGTGCGGTTGCTCCGGTCGGTGTCGATGGTGTGTGGTTGTTGAAGTGCGGGAATTAGCTGGAAGCTGCAGGAGTGAGCTGTAGGTCGCTGAAAGGCTGCAGGAGTGAGCTGTGGGTCACTGAAAGCTGCGGGAGTGAGCTGTAGGTCGCTGAAAGCTGCGGGAGTGAGCTGGATGTTGCAGGAGTGAGCCGGGATGTTACGGGAGTGAGCTGGAAGGTGCTGGAAGGCGCTGAAGGTTGCTGGAAGGTGCTGGAGGTTAGCAGTAGCAGAGAGTGAAGCGAGTATCATGTTAGAATGAATTTCGGAAGTTAGCCCTGAAAAGGGCTGTTTGAACAACTTCTGCTACTGCTGCTGGGTCCCGTCAGCTGCTGGGCTCAGTTGACTTGACTGTGCACGTCAAAGTCGCGATGTAGGAAGGCTCCTGGCTCCCTAGCCGTCTCTCTTGATTGCTGTGAAGTCACTGGTATTTATGGAAACAGTCCGTACAACAGCAGCAGTCCCGCTAAACCAATAAGTGACTATAATTAATTTCAGGCCGTATTAATTCAGTCAAAAGTGTATTTGGTGTTTGTTGACTGTATTTAAATTAATTTTGGTATGAAATTAAAAGTCTTTTGTTTTGGTTTTGTGGCGAAAATTAAGTTTTTGTGTTTTTTTCTTTTGGTTTGAAAATAGGTCATTGCTATTTTTAGCGCACGTGGGTAGTGACCGTTCTCTGCCGAAGGCGTAAACGGGGTTGTTTACAAAAAGTGGGAGTGGTGATCGGGCACACCGCGACAGGCTATTACACTCTATACTTAATATCTGAACATGCTAAGAGTGTTGCATATTTCCCACTTGTGATTAGTATTCAAGTCCAGGTAAAAGCCAGTATTTCAGGTGCTGCTGTTTACAGCATGTACATCCACTTGATGATGAAAAATGAATGCAGTACATTTTTTCTATCTTGCAATCTCGTATTTACCTTGTGTCTCATACCTTCAGTAATTTGAATTACTAAATGCTCTGTGTCTATCTAGAGAAACTAGTAAAAGTATTGGACAAACTTAAGTATTTACTATTCCAAGTAATAATGCATCTAATTTGATGACATCTTTAATATTGATGTAAATGTATGCTTCTATAAACATGACTGACAAGATACATCTTTCCCACCCTTTTATTATGTTTTTCCTATCAGTGAATACTTCATTAAAAATGAATGACAAGGTATGTCTTTTCAGCTTTTTATTGTTTTTCTTGTCTGCAACTAAAGGGGTCTACCTTTTGATCTTAATGTATAAATTGTTCAAATGTTTGTTTCTATTAAACACTTTTGGGTAATAGCCATTTTGAAGGATTTTTTTATTTTTTAGTTTGTAAATATTTTTCTGAGACGTAGGCATATTTTGAATTTCCAAACATGGCTATAATGTATTGGCTAGGTTCAAAAATTAAATGTATCTCTCTCTCTCTCTCTCTCTCTCTCTCAGAAAATAGTTACACACCATTTACAATAAAATCGCCCCAAATCCTTGAAAATAGCTAATACTTTAACCCAAAAGCACTCAGTAGAAAAAACATTTAGACAAAAGGTAGATCTCTTGTAGAGTGAAATGTAAAAGCCTGAAAAAACAACTTGTCAGTAATCTTTAGTGAAGCATTCACAGATAGAAGTGTAATAAAAGGCTGAAAAGACACTTTGTCAGTCAATTTTAATAAAGCATGTATTAGAGAATGATTGTTGTCCAAATACACAAATATATATACATAGATATATCAATAAGTTTATAACATAATAATGGAAAAAGCATTTATTTCTCTTTCAACATAATTTTCTTTTCTCTATTTATTGCATAGAATGAACACTATACTGTGAAAACTTTACATCAAAATTCAGTTAATAGTTGTCAGACTTTAAACTTACTGATCTATCTTTGTATAAGAATCATTACACTGACATTCTGGCCTTTCTTTTTATTCGTGACTTTTTTATTTACAATATCCTAAAGAATGCCTACTTCATTTCTGGCTCTAAATAATTTTATTCCTTGCTTGATAGTCTTACTCTTTAACAGGTATTAATTAAATCTTGCATTGATTCTGTTAAACACTATTTTATCTTCACTCTGTGTAACAGGGCACAAAACATATTTAAACATTTAATTGCATGAAATTACAGGAAGGTGGTTTGGAGGGACTACTAATTGGATAATAATTATCAAAATTCTCAGGAAAGTAGGTTGAATAGTTAAGGAAAAAATGAAAAATCATTGAAATAAATATATTCTGTTAAGATGACCAATGTATTTTTATTAAATATTATTAATGAAACACAATATACTAAGAATAAACCAACTTAAAGTAGAATTAAGTCAGCTAATAATTTACATAAAAAGATAAAATATATAAATAATTTTAAAACTTTATCAAATTATCATATTGCAAAGTTTAATTCTTCTAAAATCTATAATTTATTTAAATTTTAATAATGGTTGTCTACTTGTTTTCTGAGCACACCTGTCTGCTAACCAAATCCTGTTGCTCAGGCACATTTGTGTTTGTTCAACACCCACAGGGCCCACCTGCAGTTTATACAGCAACTACGTTGACTTTAGTTACACTTCTGGAAGAGAGTGCATAACCTGACATGACCGAGGGTTTGAACAATGCCAGTATGTTCAAACCCTCAGTCACAATGACTAGTGACATCATATTTGCACTACCATTGGAGGATTCCGAACAGGTCTGTCTACCCAGCAAAGCTTGGTGTCAACCAGTGCTACAGTTTCCAGGCACTTTCCAAAGGTGCCTCACACTTGGATCACCTTCCCAGACCAATGACATTAAAAAATCATTTGGTGAGATTCAAATCTGGGTCTCATGGGTGGAAAGTGAACATTCTAACCACCTGGTCATGCATCCATAAATTTTAAAGCCTTTCAACTAATACACTTAGAAATTGAAAGTATTTTTACATACTATATCATGTTTTTACAATTGTATCCATGTGCAATATATATAAAAGATACACAACAAAAAAAAGAGTGATTCCTTTTCCCACCTTTCAAGATCTTAACTAATGCAAATCAGGACAACTCACTGGATTTTAGTTATTCACTAAAACAATAAGTAACTTTGATTTCATTCATATTTGCTTTCTTTCTCCTTTACAAAAATTGGTTTATGGCCACATCATGTTAAAACACTGATTCCTGTATGATCACTGAAGTTAAGCAATGTTGAGCTTGGTCAATAGCTAGATGGGTGACCACTTGAGAATACCAGTTGCTGTAATGTGCAGATGGTGTAATGATTAATGGTTTGGAATTGTTGATCAGAGAGCCTATTTCCAATTCCAGTTGGGTTTGTTGTATTCCATTAGGCACAAACACCCCCTTGGGAAAAGTATGAATCCACCTCTTCTCACCCCCAGCTATGGGTTAATTAGTAAAACTTGTATCACTAAACCATTATTATCACCCAAAAATAAATTAAAAAGTTGCATACAAAATATTTAGATTTAAGCATTAAATAACCCATAGAGGTTAGTTTTTGTCAGATGCAATATGAACCCAGTTGTCTTTGTCATCACCTCAATAGAAAGACTGGAAAAAAAAATTGATATAGACACAAGTAACTGGAGAGAGGAGTTGCCCCTTGACAGAGATGAATAGAGAAAATCCATTAAAACACAATGAGAATGAAAAGTTAAGAGTGTGCTCTTATACAGGCTACCATATCTGTCCATCCACCCAAATTTCATATTTCCTATTGTCCTGAAATCAAAATCTGGTTATATTGATCACCTTAAATCAATGCATTTAAAATCTTGATAGCCTTCCTCTAACCAAGACCAGCTGAAAATTTGTGATAAAATCTTTAACTCCAGTCCATGTCTGAAGAAACATGATCCAATAAATCTTGTTATGGTGACCTCCTTTGGAAATCATTTGTGCTTCAAGCCATGTAAATTCTCTGCTGGGATAAAGAGCCACTTTAGAATCTATACTCATTTATGAGGTGAAAACTATTTCAATGATGTACAATGAGACATCAATCATTTGTAAAGATCCTGCAATCATTACATAAAAAAATATCAGTACACATGCCAATTTTTCATATGGATAACCTTAATAGCCATAAATATTTCTCCAGAGTACTGTTTTTTTTATAATCATTTTACCCCAAGGAAGGCAATATTACCACTAAGACACAAATCAATAAAATAAATTTTTTAAAATAACAGCTTTGTGATTCATTTCCAGTATTTTGTGATCTTTATAAAAAGAAAAAAAAACAATTTTGTTGATGGCTTTTAGAATGTTTAGTTATTCAAATAATGCTATTTTTTTTTTTGCTTTGGAAGTGGTAACTATTTTAGCATTTAGATTACAGATTAGGAGTAAATGGAAGAAAGCCATGTATAAAGTGAAATAAACAAGGTTGACATTTTGTAATAGAAAGTTTAGAAAAATCTAATAAACATAAATTATAATATATAACATGTCATACAGGGCACCTCGGCATGGTGTAATGGTTAGAAAGCTTGTCTTGCTAGATCAATTACGACTGAGTAGTGAGTTCAATCCTCACTGGGTGCCCCATAATTTCGGCCTCGTGCCACATCTAAGCCGGTCTTAGAAAATCACTATAACATGTCATATATGAAATAAATAAATGGCGAATTCTGTGTGTACATCCACATGTCTGAAACCCCTCTAACTCAGGCCACACTTGCTCTACATAGACATATATTGTCTTGGAATCAGACTGATGCCAGGATTGAAAATCTGCCCTTCATCTGGTACTTGAACATCTAGTATTGGGATTTAGATCCAGATGAGGAAGGAACAGTTAAAAATTCAAATTTTAAAATAACTGAAAAAAATTAATGATTTTACAGGTTATTAATTTATATTGAATTATATTAAATTATATTTTAAACTGAATTTAAAACAAAAATGTTTAAATTCACAAAGTTTCTGTGTTACTTAAAGTAACACAGAAACTTTGTGGATTTAAACATTTTTGTTTTAAATTCAGTTTAAAATATTTACAAAACTTTGTGAATTGAGAAAATCAATTTTATTTCTTCAAAATGCCAAGGAATCAGAGTTAAAGGTTTCATGACATGAGGTTTTGAAGTTCCGCAGAGTTTGTGATTTGAACAACTCAACTCAATTGAAGTTCCATAGAGTGTGATTTGAAGAACTCAATTTTCGGCCTGAATAGGAATTTCAGCCCAAATCTGTCTTTTAGCTGGAATTGGACTTATAGCCCGAATCAGAATTAAAGTAGGATTTTGAAGTTCCATGGAGCGAATTAAGAAATTCAGTTATTTAAGTTATTTCTTCAAAATTATCATTGCTGTTTTCTAAGCTGGACCAGAGCTTCATTTAGTTGTGGGCTGATTGCCCAATTAGCCCTCCACAGGAACTAGCTTAAAAGTCCACATTTAAACCTATCAAACTGCTTTAATTATATTTTAATTTTGCTACATTCTGCATAGCACAACAGGTAAAGGGACTTGATCTGCACCATATTGAGTGCCAGTGTCAGAGTACAAAATAATTTTTTTTTAAATTACAGATAGTTTTGAGAAGCAAACTAGGAAAAAGACATTCATTTTGCAGTGTCCATTACTGTTATATATCAAAGAGGAATGATTGTTTGGAAATTACTGGACTTAACCAATCAATAAAACTTAATGAATAAATACTCCATTATGCCTCAAGTTGTAAAGCATAACTTAATATGTAAAGAAAAGTATTGCAGTCAAAATTTATTTGTAAAATTCTCATACTTTGAAGAACAATGGTAAATAAAACAAGAAAAATTAAAAGCACTTTAGAAAAATGGTGAAAATATTGTTTATTATAAAAGGTTTATACATGTAAAAATATCTTGAACATTATGGAGAATGACTTAACTGTTGAACACTTTCCAAGATTCTGCTTTACTCCAGTTTAACACCAATCTCAAAACAAAATACTGGTCTTTGTTTCTCATCTACCATTTTCCATTTGGCAATCAAGGAAATCTGAAAGTAAAAATGATAATAAAATAATGGATTCATTAACAATGTTGTAGAGAAAAATACTATTTAATTAAAAGAAAGATTCACTTCAGAAAAGAACCTTGCTTGTATGTGGCCTAATGCATGACACCATTATAAAGCACAGACATCAAAAAGACAAGATGTAGAAAATTAATTTTAAAAAGAAATAAAATAACTAACATCTAGAATGACAGCTCCCCTCCCCCGACATATGCACACACACAACATTTCAGATCTTGGTAATGGTTGAATGGATAACCAAGTGTTTAACCAATTTCTTTTTAATGATTTTTAAGTGAACACCAAGGTCAACACTAAGCAGTGACAGTGTTTCTTGAATGCATGTACAGAAAAGAAAAAAGTTTAAATAAATATTTCTTGTCTGTGGCCTTTAACTTGTATTCATCTATCATCATCATCATCATCATCAATCTTCTGAGTTTTCTTTTGTAGTTATTCCATTTTAATCTTTTTTGTGTTTTTATTTCTATTATTCCTCAAAGGACAACATACTTGTGAACAAGAAAATACAGAATTTCTTTAATGACAAACATTGCTTTTCTACAAGGAATTCCTAAGTTTTAAGATAACAAATGATACTAATCCATCGATAAACTACATCTAGCAACAAGGCCTCTGATTGGGAAATTGGAGGGTTTCAGGAGCATGGAACCACCTCTTAATTGCTGTTGTTCCCAGGTCTATCCTGACCTGAGGTGGTAGCACTTGTTCGGATCCCAGCTATGGGCAAATAGTGAACCCCCTAATAAAAACAAAACACTATGAAAGTATAAAAATACATTTTTATAGCAAAAATACCAGCAATACATTTTTATAGAAAAAATTACCAATGACACACATTTATAGCAGAATTATCAACAATACATTTTTAAAAGCAAAATGACCAACAATATATTTTATCTGTAGTTGAAGCCATAAAACTGTTCAAAATATTTAGATTTTAGCATTAAATAACCCTATGGATATGCCACTAAACAAAACCAAACAAAAAATATTAAAATTTGTGGGATTGATTTGGTTTATGTCAGATTTATGTTATTTAATGCTGAATTCTGCCATTTCAATAAACAATATATAAGTAGCCATAGATAACAACAGGTGGATGATTAACCTGGAGATACAGTTAGTATATTGCTGATTCTAACTAACAGAGTGTTTTTGTAAAGGGTATAAGAAACATAAGATAGATGTGCAAGTAGGTAAACAGATCTGGTCACATTTTCACATCTTTTTAATGATGAGAATACAACTAATTCTTTTTAAATATAAGCACCTTAAGGAACTACACATACACATAAATAGGTAGATGAAAATTTTATACTCATTTCCATCATTTTTCCATTCTATGTTAAGTGTTTATTTCAATCTCCGTGTGCTGTAGAATGCAACACACAAAAACATTTATTTTATGGTGAATTCTACTGAACATAAAGAATGATCTTTAGACAAAAATAAGAGTGTAGATATCAAAGCATGTTCTGCTTCTTTGCTGAGTTCAATAGGCAGTTCTTATCTAGGAACCCCAGTGCCAAAAAAAGAATGTCATTTAGTCACTCATCCAAGCTGATATCTACAATTACTAGCATCATCATGAAGTAAAAGGATTTCATTTTCTGTATCAAAAGTAGGTTTAATTAAAAACCACAAGCTACTTTGTGCTAAAAAGGAGAAAGGCCATTATTAATACATACTTTTTCTGGGTTAATTTTTGAAGTTCTATAATGTTGTTACAAAAGTATCATGGTTAATTATTTGAGAAAAAATTGGCATCTCAAGTGAACTAAGTGACATAACTTTAAAGTTAGCATTGGAATGCATGTTTTCTGTTTCACATTATTTTCAACATCATTACTTTCCGATACCAATGATTTCGTAGTCTTTAATAAATTTTTTTTCATGAACTTTTACCCGTCTGATAAAACGAAGGGAAATAACTGTAGTTATGTTGAAATTTTTTCTATTATTTTGGAGTATCAATTTTTGGAGTATTGTATATAATGTTTCCAAATTCTTTAAAATTAGTCAATAATAATAACATTTAAGCAAACAAAAATATACAACTGATGCATTTTGTGGCTTTGAAGCTATACTTTTCTTAGCATCATAAAAATTTTCATGATTTCTAATCAAAGTTATTACAAGACATACTTACCACTGGGTATGTATTTTTAATATCTAACTGTACGTGATAAGTTGCAGGTACATTGGGTTTTAGAGGGCATGTCAAACCACTGTTTTTGCAGCCATCAGGATTTGGAATGGGGAATTGAATCTTGACCAAACTGAAAAGTCCCCAAACAATGACTGTTGTGTTTTTGATTTCAACCTCTGAAATTTATAAAATAAATATTTTTAAAAAATAATAAAAAACTAAATTTCTTAAATAACAAAGCAAAAACATTATAGTGGTGATGAAAGATGTAAAAGAAGAAAATTAAAAACAAATAATTACTGGGTAAAGGTGAAATCCTGTGCCAAATTGGTATTACTACTGTTACTGATAACAGTACCCACCCCCATTGGTCAAAGAGACAATGTTAAAGTGTGCTGTCTCTGTAAAAAGAAAGCAAATGGCTGTATGTCTGGGTATAAGAAAGAAAGTGTTTACCAACTTCTGCACGAAATAGTCAGGACAGTAAGCTAAGCAGTGTTAGTTATCACCTGGGTGAAGTGGGGTATTGGAGTAAAACGACTTTCCAAAATGCACACCACTGGGGTTAAAACCAAGGGCACCAGGACCGAAAGTTCAGTTCTTTAAGCCATACAACCGAGGTAGCCTTTTGATGGAATAAGCCAATATGATAATTCACCACATACCATCTACTCTTTATTATAATCAATGATATTTGAACTGTGATAGATTCTGAGGTGTGTGTATTTTGTCAGATACCACAATACTTGGAGAAATATAATCTATGCAAAATTTGATTTTATTCAACAAAAATTTACAAAATTGAAGATAAATATTTCCAGCCAATATTAATTATAGGTTTATTAATATTTAATCCAATATTAATTATAGGTTTATTAATATTCAGCGGATGTGTTATCAGATTTTTAATTGTTCATAGCATTAACTTTAAAGAATTTCAGGTCTTGAAAAAATGGAGCTTGGAGATTAAAGCAAATCCTGAAGGTGTTCTGAAGAGACTTAAGGTATTTTGTCATGGGAAAAACGAGAATGAAAACACTTATAGAAGAGAGAGAGAGAGAGATAGACTAATATATAGTAGATAATGGAAAGAGTGTAAACCTTTACTTGGTCAAAAACTTAAAATCTTTTCAATGTGCATAATACTTACTTGGTACAAATGTGATTCTAACATTTACTTTGCTGCCTCTATGGAATATGCATGGTACTTTTTTACAGCCACTGACGACAATTTCAGATATATTTGAGAGATGTGAGCCTGCAAAAAGAAAAATCAGAACACTCACATTACAAGACTTCAAGAGAATACATCAATAAGCAAATAAAGTAAACAAGTGTTCTGATGAGTAGATTGTCAGAAAATGTCAGAGATAAGACAGTTCCATATTGTAGTAGCTGGTTATTCATATCTTTTTATGTTAATGTTTGAATAGACTTTGGTATCAGTAAGAAATCTTAAATGCATTTACTGCTAAATAATACAAGCAATTAACCAGAACTGAAATGTCATAATTTCTAGATGTAAACTTATCATTAAACCATTATGTTTTACACGGCTGAAATTAACAAGAAAAAAACCCTTAGCACCATTATACATTTACAGCTGTTCAGTTTTATACTGTCTGTGCATTTTGTTCTTTTAAAATATCTTCCTTTATAGTGTTGTAGTTTGACTATTGCAAGTTAAATTTTAAGCTTTAGTTAGTTAATATGTTTATAATTGTGCTTCATGAGTACAACAAAAATTAACTAAAAGCAGCTTGTTCTACAACTATGAAACTTTCTGTACAGATGCAGGTTTGTTGAATCAGGACAGATAAACAAATACATCTCTCTTAAAACAAGATGTAGGTATGGAAATTACACAGTGCATCTTTGCAATTTGAACACTTTTATATATTTTAATTATACAGAAATACTCTGAAAGACTTGTTTATTCATTCATAAAATTAAAAGTCTGTGGTAAAAGTTTTAACATTATAATATTCAGAGTAAAAAAGAAAATTATATATTATATTTTGCCATTATGCATTGCTCATTTTTATTACTTTAACATTTTGATGTAAAGGAAGATAAATTTTTAAAGTGAAATTTGTCTACAAATAAAAGTTGTTACTGGTTGTAAGAAGTACATGCAAAGTAATGATTTTTTGTTTTTGTTTATTTTAAATCGATTCCCCTCAAGCAAGGCAATAAAACCACCAAGACACAAGGAATTACTGAGTGTGAAATAATATGAGAGAAACAAAAATCACTATTAAGAAGAGCAATAAAAGAACAGTAATTAAGAAAATAGAAGATAATGATTGGCATTGAATTTAAATTCTTGAAGTTCAACATTGACTGGAAAGCAAAAAGCTGGAAGAGAGTTCCACAAGCAAGAAGTGTGAGAGAAGAAAGTGTTAGCATAGGACTTACAGTTACAGCTAGCCATTTCAACAGTAATATAAGGAGACCTTACCAACAATCTAGTACGAGCTTAAATTTATAAAATCTAGGTACCATAGAGAAAAAGTTCATCACAACAATTACCATGAAAGTATTTATAGAACAGCTATTGGGAAGCTACATTATGGCAGTGGGAAAGTAACTGAAGCCGAGATGCCAGGTCAGGGCCAATAACATTGAATATTCTTCTGTGTATATCAAGAATCTCTAAATACATAACAGAAGTGGCAGCAATATTCAAAGCATAGACACATGATAGACTTATAAATCTCTCAAAAGTTTTGCATTTCAGCTTTACTCTCATTGAAGAGATAAAATAATTAATAGATCAGCACAGGATAAATTAATTTGTGACAGTAGAGTCAGTGTATTTAGAGAAAATATAAACAGTATATATCACATTGCATAAAAATAGGTAGAAAAGCAGAATTTTTTATGAAGAGCTTATTCTTGAAGCAGTATGTCAGTAATCAAGGGGAAGTAACCTAGTAAATCTTTGTGTAATGAGGGAAACAAAAATATCGTCTTATTCTTTTCGTATCTCTTGCCTTATGATTTTGAACTTGTATTTAATAACTATAAAGATGACCTTCTTAAACAAGAATATTTATATATGGATAGAATTGCTAAGCATCACTATGACCAAAGCCAAAGTCACTAGAAAGAGTGAGTTGAAGCATTAGAAGATAATGTGGTCAAGTTCTCTATTATATGGTGTTACTGTTAGTGTTACAATCTGTCACATGAATATTAGTGTTTGATTTCTCAGGGAGATATTATCAATGCTAGACCTTTACTTATATGTGTATAAGAAAATATCAAGTCACACAGTAGACAGGATATTATTATGAATACAGTTAGTAGGTAATGGGGAAATAATCTGTCATAAAATAATTATTGTTCATATACTATTTTTAAAGTGAAAAATAGATTTTTTTAAAAATCTGATGTTCATCAGACATTCAACACTGCAACCTAAAATGGCTATACCAGCTAAATTTGTTTCATAGTAAAGAAACAAGTATTATATATTAATTTATTTAATAATTTCTGTGAAATTGTGGAATCTTCCACGACAGCCAGTTTACCCTCCGCTGGGAAATGCACTCTTGTTACGATTTTACCAACATCATACTTACAAAGTAATCAACAAGCATACATTGGTCGATCACCGTAAATCCAGCTTGCTGATTGGTCAGCTTCGACCAATCAGATCGCTCCCACGCACAGAATCAATTTAGGTGCCAAGTCAATTGGAGCCTATCACGTGATACAGCGAAGATATATAAACACAACACGTGTGATTCTTGTACTCTTTCAGGTTCCTGCTTTTCTCGACTTACTAACTTCTCTACATCACTCGTACATCTCAACACGCCGCCAAAATGTGACTCTAAAAGAACTCCCGTCTTGACTAATGCAGTCAGACGTAAAAGAACTGTACATCGACTTACGCAAGTACAATCTTCTAAATTACAATTTAATAATCAACTTATTCGTTATGAGCTTAGGTACAAATATTACCTAGTCTAAGGGACACAACTCTGTCTAACCTTTTCAGTTCACATACATGTACATCAAATACATAATACATTCAATTGTTATGTTTTAAATCATTATTTTTGTCTTTTATTAATTGTTGTGGATGGAAGATTATTGAACACGCATTATTTTAAGCCTTCTGATATCTCTTAACATCTTCAAATACTTCCCCAACAAAAGTGGTGCTCCCGGTGTTTACACCAACATAAATGGTAACACCGATGTTCGCCTCTCAGCCAACAATTGAACACCTTGACGTTTAACACCAACGGAATTGGTGACTAACAACATTCAAGCCTGCTCTAACCAATAAATTTTAAAATCAACAACGTTTAAACCAACATAATTGGTACCATCGATGTTCAAACTACCACCAACAATAGAAGTGTTAAACCCGATGTTTAACTCTGCGGCAGCAAAAATGGGTACTCCAACATTCCTACAGAAGAAAAAATCTGGCAACCCTGACGTCTCAACATAATTGATAATTCCGACGTCTCAACCAAAATTTCTTGTTCGTCACCGCATGCGTACACCAGACTAAATATCAGACACCAGACCAACTTGGCAAGTTTCCTCAACAGGCTGTCAGATGACCTCACTTTGGTACTTTAAAATGAGTCTCAAAAGAAGTCGGCAATTCAATTGTCCGACACGTATAATTCACAGAGACGCTAAGGAAACTCTTCAACATATCCTAATACGCACGCTGTACACTCTTTTCGTTCAGAGCAATAACATAACTGCTAAATGTGACGAAAATTAATTATTTCAAAATGCGAAGGAAAAGTGACAACAAGCCTGAATTTTCAAACAACTTTCTACGGTATTTTCTACCGCACAGGACCATGGAAGCAAAAACTCAAGTTTCACTGACATGAATGTACACACTTTTTTCTGGACGACTCACTGTTCAATTACATAACATGCGACATCACTGAGAATTTGCATGCACGTTATTCGTCGCTACTAATATTGCAAATTCCACATTTTCTCACTACTTGCAACTGGTCATTGCAATCGCGTCCTGTTCAGTCTTGAAACTCAAGAGCGCGCACATACAACTATTCTACACCACGTGGTGACATCTTATGTCACTGCTTGCTTACCATGCCTTAACAACATTTTTTCGAACGGCCCACTGACTTGAAATCATTCTCCGGACGACTCACTGTCTCGAACACATTCTTCGAACCACATTTTTCAACGCATCTTTCACATAAAATTTGCTGTAAAGATTTACTTAATCACTAATAAGCGAATTTTATTTTTCAACCTTGCCATGACATTCAACAGATTGCCTGCGCAAATTCGTCTCACGAAATTTTGCAGATCTTCAGAGAATTAAACTAGCTTCTCAACCAATTCAACGATTCTTCTCAATCTCTTCAACAATTCGGTGATTCTTCTCAACACACTTGGGCATTCTATTCAACTTTATTCAACATGGCTCACTCAACTTCACGAGTACATCACGATGACGTCATACTCACACTCACGCGTACATTATGTCGACACACATTTACTCACATTGTGCTACACACTGCACACATTTCAGAGTCCATTTCTAACCACAGTTGTCACACATGCCCACAGGCACACGCTATAATCTTAACCACAGTTGTCACACATGCCCACAGGCACACACTATGCTTTGACATATTAAAAGTTTTAGTTCCCGCAACTTTTAATCTCCAGGGGGTATTTGTGGAATCTTCCACGACAGCCAGTTTACCCTCCGCTGGGAAATGCACTCTTCTTGTTACGATTTTACCAACATCATACTTACAAAGTAATCAACAAGCATACATTGGTCGATCACCGTAAATCCAGCTTGCTGATTGGTCAGCTTCGACCAATCAGATCACTCCCATGCGCAGAATCAATTTAGGCGCTAAATCAATTGGAGCCTATCACGTGATACAGCGAAGATATATAAACACAACACGTGTGATTCTCGTACTCTTTCAGGTTCCTGCTTTTCTCGACTTACTAACTTCTCTACATCACTCGTACATCTCAACACGCCACCAAAATGTGACTAAAAGAACTCCCGTCTTGACTAATGCAGTCAGACGTAAAAGAACTGTATATCGACTTACGCAAGTACAATCTTCTAAATTACAATTTAATAATCAACTTATTCGTTATGAGCTTAGGTACAAATATTACCTAGTCTAAGGGACACAACCTTCTGATATCTCTTAACATCTTCACACACTTCCTCAACAAAATATACTGCATTTTTCAAGCTATTTATGTTAACAGGTGTGAGATAATTATACTAAAAGAAAAAGTTCTATGCCAATATGCATTTTCTACTGAAAATTTTATCTATACATTTGCCTCATTTTTTATCCAATAATGTACAAATTCATTAAAACCTATTTCTAAATTACAACCTAAAATCAAGATTAATTTTGAACGAAAGTATGTCTGCAAATGAATATTTCAGTTCAAACAAATAATCAGAAAAGTTAAACTGCAGAAAGCATTTGTTGATTTAAAGTAACTTTAGTGCCAGTCTATATTCACAGAGTACACAGTGTCAAAAATAGAAGTGGCTTGTGAGACAGTATACTAACCATCAATCTACATTGCTTGTTTTCACAGTAGGGTCATTCCATATGAAATCACTGAGAATATCAGAACCTTCTATAGGTAGCTGAGTTGACTCATTTACAGAGGACGTCACAAAGACTATAAATGCTATGGCTATTACCCATGAGGCAGTTGAGTACATACTACTTCCTGTGAGTTAGTAACACTACATTGGTGTCACAATATCTAAAGAATCAGACAAACAATTATCACTTGATAATTATGAGTACACACAAGCATGGCTTAGGATTCTAGCAGCAAAAGCTAGAACAAAAAAGCTGAAGGATTTGAAATCAATTGGGAGAAAAAGCCAGATAATTGATCTCTTAGCAACTTCTGGTTGTGAGGTCATTATAACAGTATCAGCAATTGCACACCCAAGCTAGTTGGAGGAAATGATGTTTGACAAAATATAAGTCAACTAACAGTGAGAAATATAGCACCCAAGCAAAAGCTAGTGAATGCAAAGAGAGTTAAGTTCATGAACATAACCAGTTATTGAATATGTTTTTTGTTTGAAATAGGCCACTAAACTGTGAATTTGAGAAACTGGGAGCAGAAAACCAGTCAATTGAAGAGGATTTGATTCAAATAAAATTAGTAAATGGACTTCAAAATGAGGAGTATCAGCAAATAACTAATGCATTTAAGACTGGGAAAGTTGTAATTAGAACAATGTGTCCAATTTGTTCAGCAACAAGAATATATTTGAAAATTTGATACAACAAAGTTATGAATCTGGTAGAGGAAATGGACATATATGCAATAAAGAAAAAGACAGAATAATGTGCACTTTTTGTGGTCTTATCAACATCAAAGAGAAAAACAAAAAGGTCTGTCATGTAAAAAAAGATGTGAAAAGTGTTTCAAAATTAATCATTTTAGACGTATGTGTAAATCCAAAAAGAAAGAAATGTAGAGAGACAGTCGAACAAAATGAAAAGGAAATAAGTATGGACATCTTTTCATTAAGAAAAGAAATGAAAAAGGGTTCTTAAAAATTTGAATCAATAGTGTTTTATTCGATATGCAACTAGATACGGAAAGAGACGTGACAATACCCAGAAATTTCTGAAAGAAATTAGGAAAACCTAGATTAAAGAAAAGCCTTGTCTAACTGAATCAGTTTGAAAGATCTGTGATAAAAAACATTAGGTTATTTTGAAGCCTACATGGAACTAAAAAAATAAGTTTGACTTATTATCAATTATTATTGGTAAACCATGAAAATAATCCTGGTCTAATAGGAAATGATGCATTGAACATAAATTCAAAGTCAAGGCAGAAGAAAGTGGAAAGTTAAAAAACTATGAAGCAAAGTTAAGACTAAAGAAAAATGTCACTCCCTCATATTTTCAAGCTAGAAAAGTGCCAGTCTATCTCCTACCAACAGTTGTGGAAAAACTTAAAAAATTACTGGGACAAAATCTACCTGAACAAGTTCTGCCAGGAGGGAGCAAATGGACCTCCCCATTAGTAATTTTAAGAAAGAAGGATGGGGTTCTGTGCATTTGTGGTGACTATAAAATAGGTGTAAACCACAAAATATGTGCAGACTCATATCCTATTTCCAATGTAGAATGGGCTTTGAACTCTCTTGGGGATATGAAAACATCCTCTAAAATTGATCTAAAGTCGACGTACCATCAAATACATATTGCAGAAAGGATTGAAATGGGTTCAAATTATGTCTACAACAAAAAGAAAAGATAGAAACATTTCTTCCAGGATTGTTGCTAAGATATAGGACAATACTCTATCCACCCTCATGAGGAGACAAATTAGAGACCCATTGAGCATGTCTTATGTGACCAACGGAAAACTGTAGCATAAAAAGAATAGTCAATCTAATCTACAAGAGGCAAGATTCATAATGCAAAGTGGACAGAACATTATGATAATAAAAAAGAATGAAACTGGGATATTAGCACATGCAGACCAAGTTTGATTGCAACACGATGCTTAAAAAACGTGCTATTGATGAATATTCCTTTGTCCAATCAAAATCATTCAAATTTTGCAATGCATTGGCTTCATCACTGGCAGGAAAGTCAGATTGGTGGAATTTTATGAATCATTTTGCATTGCAAATTAAATTTCAGAAAAAAATAGTTTTATAAAATACAGGGTGCAGCAGAAATACCACCCACATATACTTCCTATAATGGTAAGACACTAATGTCTTACCATTATGTCGGAGGTATTTTGGTCACATCCTGTATTATCTTTCATCTGCTTTTTTTTTCTGAGAGTTGTTTCTCTTGAAAAAAGGGAGGGACAAGCTCCTAAAAGAAAAAAAAACAAATTATGTCACAGGAAAAATCGACAAAATCTTTTTCAAATCAGAAAGAGAAACATGCACAGACATTCTAGTTGGATTCTAATCAAAATGTGAGGACAGTTCATTTAGTTTACTGTGGCAAAAAAATGAAAAGGAAAAGTTTTCAAACAAAACTACTTCAGATAGCTGATGATGTTCATTGTTCATCGTCAACACTGGAACTTTTTAGCTGACAATTTTTCTTCAACCTTCTTACTCTTTTAGTTTTAATGAATTAAAAGGACATTATTATTGCTTAATAAATACATTTGTGGTACATATCTTATTACTATATAAAACTCTGAACTTTGCATCGAGTGGGGAAAAGAAAGATATAAAGAAGTCATATATAGAGAGTTGGGAAAAGGAAGGTGTGAATTTATTATTGTGTAGGAAGTGGGGGATGGAGCCAATTTTCTTAGAAGAAAATGTATAAAACACACAAAATCCGTCCCCAAACAGGATATGCATAGCTGTCATCAAGGTCCACGCCACTCTCACTTGTGAAATTCATGACCTCATGCTAAAAGCGACAGTGCTGACAAACTTCAAAGAGACCACTTCAGACTTCAGCAACACCGTCCACAGGAAGAAACAAATTCTATCTCTTGTATCCTCTTTACTATGAACCATGCACACATGTTGACTTTTTAACACAAACATGCATATAACAACATTTCATTGTTTCTCATTTAGCATCCTGCTGCCACTTTTCTTTCAATTTTTCTCATTTCTCATTGGTCAGTTAATGTTAAATTCTTGTTCTCAACTACATCCAAATAACATCGACCTAGTTTTTAACCCGACAATAATACACTGCTGACAAGAATCTGTTAATGCTCTCCGGAGCCAACCACATGACAAAGTTAGTTATAAATTCTGTAGCACAACACTAATCTTCAGTGAGCTTTGTGGCATCAAACAATTCACCAAAGAAATACATGCCATTCAAATCTTTGATGTTTCTAAGTTAGATTTCCTAACATAATCTAAATAACTCCATGAGATCGCTAAAAAAAAGAGCATAGCATGATGAAAAAGATGCCAAACTTGAAAAAAATAAAATTTTATCATCTAAATGTTTATGTTATTATTAAGAGGAAAGATCAATGTTTTTTTTAATTATTTTTAAAATTTTTTCCTTCTTTTTAAAACATTCTAAATTTTGATTAAAAAATCTTGTTTCTCTTTGTATCACTGGAACTAGTAAAATATCATACAATTTTTAGCACGTTTTTTTTTTGTATGACACACATTGATTTGGAAAATCTTGCAAAAATAAAAATAATTGTTGGATGTTAATGAAACTTTCAGAAACTATTCATAGATGATGGAAATTAATATAAATGTTTTTTATTTATTAAAGTCATGGCAGAAATTTTTTTTTTATATTACCCTCCCCATAACTAATTTTATGAAAACTCTAGAAATTCGGTTGCATCGGGTTTAGTGATTACAATAGTTAAAAGCACGAGGCTTTGAGGAATGCAAATCATGGTTTGTTTGTTTTTAATTGGAACCTCCATACCTGGAAATCAGCTCTGAATTGTAACATACAAAACTCAATAAAACAAAGATATTATTTAATTTCAAATGCTTTTATTTGCTTTTAGTTGTTTTTATGAATATGGACAATATTTTCTGAAAGCAAAAAATTTTTTCAATGAAAAATGAATTTTTAATACAATTATTTGTGCATTAATTTTTGTTTATTTTAAAATTTTACAATATAAAAAATGCTTTATTTTTATTATTTAATTTGTTCTTTTAATTTGTCATTGCTATTCAAAACGGAAAAAAAAATTCTGTTGTATTATTTAATTTGTTTTTGTTATAAATAAAACTACATTTACCAAAAAAAAAAAAAAAAGCAAAGAAAATTACAATTTCTTTATGGTAGTGCGTAGTGATTTTCTGTAAGGAAAGTCTATAAAAGAAGTAAATAGGCCACAAAATCCACCGGATGTACTCGGCATTAAATCAGATATCGAGATGGTGGTAATGGGGGACGAATGACCAACAAGAAGTCCGATTTTTTCTTGTCGATAACTCCAAAATAGTAGGTTTCTTCATAAATATAATTGTTAATTCGAGTTCAGCAAGTACATTTGCACGGAATTATGACAATTTTGGAAAATTTTAAGGGATTTTTAGCGCTCGGGAAATAAAACCAAAATTTACCAAAAAAATATCCGAGCGCGTTCACTTCACAGATTCTTGAATTTTTATTGTCACTTTTGTAATAATCATGCTTTTTTATGTACTTCCACCTTTACACTGAAAAGAAAGGGCCCAAACTTAAAATAAAGTTTTAAAGTCAATTTAAAATGTTTGTTATTATAAGTGGAAAGAAAGACCAAATGTCGGCTGGACTGTAGCCGAGAAATAAAGAAATTTTTAATGCTGTTTTGGAATATTCTGGCATTTTTACAGCAAAAATGATGCTTCTTTTTTAAATTGGTTTTTGGGTGCTAATCTGCAGTTTCAAAAAATAGGAAATATAACCAAAAAATACGATTTTTCACAAGAAAATAAGTCTGAAAAATAAATAAAAAACAGTAAAGTTGTTTTAAGTTTCTTCAATAAATAAGTCAACTCAAAACAATTGAAAAACTGATTGACTCATGAAAAGCAAATTAAGTGTGAGATATTTTATTTTAACTATGACTCAATGAGAGTTCAGTGTTTCACTGTCCAGCGATTTTGATGTACTTGTAGGGTTTTTTGAGTTTCATTAAAAGTCAAAACAACAAAAAAAAGATAACCACTGCCGGTTTCTAAACAATGGAAGAAAAAAAAATATCGTTCAAATTAAGAACTTAAAACAAAGATAATGAAAAAAAACACTGATTTTGAAATCTTTGGATTTGATTTCTCAAAACTCGTCCGTTCATAAATAAATTTTGTAACTAAGCATTCTTTCTTTTTTTTCTTTTTTAAGAGACGTTCTTAAAAATGTCGACGTTTGTCAGAATCGAAAAAGAAAGAGTTTTTAAATTAAACAAATTTCTAGACGATTTTAGGCTTTAGCCTAAAAACTGAAGACTGAGAGGCGAGGCATTACACGGAGTTAAAAGGAAAATTTCAGACCAAAATCTTCCTTACGTGGTCAGTCAGTCTCGTATTTTTCTCCTTCGATGCCATTGTTTTTCACTCGCTCAAGTGAAAACGTAAAAATAATCTTATGAGCTTAATTATTTCGGGCACGAAGTGAGGCGTTGATATTTCATGGCGCTCACCATCGTTTGTTTGTGTGTTGTAGTCACTGTAAAAAAAAAACAGTAAATAAAACGTGCAAAAATTTACTGAGCGGTCATCATAAATAGAAAAAAATATTAAACATAAGTGGAAGCCTCACTCATTTCAATGATTTTTGAAACCTGGAAGTGAATAAGGTTGTAAATTAGCTAAAAAATATTTAAATTAACTTACCACAATCTTTGTATTCAAGGGCAAAAGCAGGAGCCAGAAGTAAACACATAAAAGTTGTAAGAAGAAGTATTTTCAAGACCGAAGACATTTTATATATTGTATAGACGAGATTTAAAGTAAGTGATGTCTTAAAAGAATCTTTCTTTTATATATATATATATATATGCAACTGTATTAGTTCCGACAACACGTGTTATTAACCAAGTGAGTGAGATGTTCTTTGTTTAAATAGCGTAGAGCAGTTGGCGTGATGCGCTATTCAAAAATGGGGTGATGTGATACTGTATGTCAGCTGATGTTTCCTGGTTGAACAAAAACAGCATGTAAGAGTCGGGAAAGGAGCAGGAATATTGTGGTGTAAACTAATGTTAACAAAAAACAACGCTTTTTTAATTTATTTTTATCTTTAGTTTTTTATACATTTGCAAAGGATTATTGTGATCAATTTGCCACCCTATTTTTTTGTCGATCATAACTTATGAATAAAATAATAACTCAAAAAGAAACAAATGATGACTAGTTGAGTTCTATTCATAAAAAATTTTAAAAAGACCTTCATCAACATCTTACTTAAATTTTCACTGTTCAGTTTTTCTTGAAGGTGTTTTTAGTTTATTATCATAAAATCTAAATTAATATAAAAAAATTCAAAAATAACAAAATTCGATAAAAACAAAGTCAACTTTTTTTGGGGGGGTCACGTTTCCTTCTATGAATTATTTTGTTGACTGATTTAGTCATTGTTAGTGGATTTATGAAAAAATAGGTGAAAAAAGAAAATATTACACACACACACACAAAAGGGCATTTATACACACAATTTGAATGAAATTGAAATGGAGAATTTTAAGGAGCTAATTTTCCATTCTGTCGAGATTTATTGCTCATTGTCTGGCAACAACTCATGGCTAATGGAAAAAACAAGAAGCTGAAATGTGTGACCCTTTGAAGTCACTTTATGACCCCTTCGGTATTTAGGTTGAATTATATTTTCTAATATTCAAAATGTACGATTTTGTTTTTTGTAGATTTGAAATTTGATTATTTTGCCCTCAACATGAATGATAATAATTATAATTATTATAAATAATAATAATAATTTAATAATATAAACTTTACAGCTTGTTTGGGAGTTTTTGAAATTAATCAAGTAAGCTGACATTTTGCAGTCAGTGTCGTTTGATCTCAATCTTGGATTCAGGACTTTCATGATAGGTTCAATTTTTAATGTAAGTATAATGCTAAACAGAACCTTTACTTTGTGTCCATCTGTTTTACTAAACTGGATTTTTATTTTTATTTATCTATTGTTAAAACATAGAGTATAAACATTTCCTAACTAGAAACCTTTTCATGGCGTTTTTTCAAGCCAACAGAAAATAAATTTAAAAATAATATTTTTGTGTTATGCCTTGGGCATTGGCAGTTAATGTTACAGAAACATTGAATTCTCAAAAGCAATATGGTTTGGTGTAAAATTTGTGCTCATTGTTGCAATAAAAATCCAATTTTGTTAAGAAGCTAATTTTCCATTCTGTCAAAACAAAATGGATGTGGGTATTTTAAATATTTTGTGAACTGTCATTCCAAACAATGATAAAAAATAAAAATAAAGAAAACATGGTTATGCCTGTTAAATAAATCATTTGTATTTACAAACATATCTACATGAATTCTGAGTCAAAGAGGAATAAAAATAGTCTTTAGTTGAGTTAAAGTCTTTGGGTAGTTGGTGCACAGAAAAAGTTGTGGATGAGAAAAGGTTTTTAGTAGTTGGTCCATGGTAAAAGGCTGTGGTTGAGAAAAAATTCTGATCATCCACAAAGATTCACTGACCCACTCTGCTTTTGCTGTTGTTGCTGGAGATGATTTGTT
Organism: Acanthosepion esculentum; assembly: GCA_964036315.1. NCBI lineage: Eukaryota > Metazoa > Mollusca > Cephalopoda > Sepiida > Sepiidae > Acanthosepion > Acanthosepion esculentum. Next base: position 47,986,856 of record OZ038507.1, read on the forward strand.
TAAAGTCACCAACATAATTTTTTCAGTACACATTAATAATAATACTATTGAATATATGCAGTCTCAAATTCTTAAGGAAAGTTAATGACCTTTTAGGCTTCCTCCGCATGAATAGGAGTTCACTTTTTGAATAATAAGAATTATATGTCATGGTGTGGGGAGGGCATCAGGATTTTACAGATGCTTAGGTGGGGCATGGCTGAAAAAAATTTGGGGATTTTCACTTTCATGCAATGATCATGTATTTGCACAAAAAGAAATTTAATGATATTAAGCAGAAATCCATATTTTTATTACTGGAGATTAAATAACATACATATAAACAAACATACATCCATGAATGTATGCATGCATGTGTATATGATGGCTACCATCTTGTTATCGAATATGAGCATCACAAGATATTACAAGACTCAATTGTGACTCCATCTTATAGCTTTCTTAGATGAAACATTTTCACTATTATTATAAGTTTTACTGCATCTTATTATTGTGGCTTTTAGATGAAGCATTTTCATTATTATTTATTAGTTTTTCTCCATTATTATAACTTTTTTATCACCACATTCTGAGACAGCAGTGTTAGATTCCTTACAAAATGTTAAAGCAGATAGATGCTCTGAAGCAGCAGATGTTTTCCATCTTCCTAATTGGATACCTTAATGAAGTGTAAGGAGGCCAACACTTCCATTGGGTTTACCTGGACACCCACCCAATTATTTATACAACCCTGGCAGTTGATGGCAGTTGATCCCATGAAAGGATTCATCCACTCTTTGACAGGTTTTGTTTTTAATCCTATTGAGTGTCTATCCACCCTCCTCACCAGAAAAGCCTGGTTGGAGAGCTAGGTTAGTCAACCATGTGGCAGCTAGTACTGGGTTATATGGTAACAATAGGACTTATAGAGAGTGGTGACTATACATGCATACATTATGTACATATTGACAAACAAAATGATAATGCAGTAATTCCAATTTGATCCAAAGTAAACAAGTAAAAATGTCAGGGAGTGGTTGCTTTCAGTTTTGCTATCAGATAGAATAATATTGTTATTAGCTTCTCTAGAAAGGAGTGACTAAGGACAAAAGGAACTAAATACAAAAGAATATTGTTTTGCTGAATTGAATTTAGTCAAGATAAGAGACTGACTAATAATAGCATGTTTTCCACCCATAATAAACATTTGAATAAGGTAGAATATGAATTTAAAATTTCTTTCTATTAAATTGGGATTTAAAATATAAATGTTTCATTTTTATATCTATATTGAATGTTATTAAATGAAGCATGTGGTTCTATATTTGTTTTGTGTTGAAAATTTACTTCCAAGAACATGGTAAAAACTGACCATAAAAATAAATATTTTAGCTTAATTTATAAATATGAACAAAATGACACTAAATGAAAAGGCAGTCATATTGATCAAATACTAAGGAATATTTTTAAATAATTGCATATAAAGCATATATGCATGTGTG